>REGM01000073.1:645556-659706 GCA_004194415.1 Aurelia aurita | reverse complement strand
AAATGGCGGACAGAGCACAGGTTACAGCGTATGATTGAAGAAATAATTCAAATAATGTTATATACAACCTTCTTTCTCTTTCTTGTCGTTGTTCTCTCTGTTATGATGTTTCTCCTGTCTTCTCACTCCTTCCACCAAAATACTAGGCCCATTCAGTCGACCCTTCCACCAAAATACTAGGCCCATCCTAATAATAAGATTCGTCCAAGCTCCAGTATTCTTCTTCTAACATCTCGTCTTTCTCCGTCGTTTACTTTTCTGTGTTTGCTTCCAGTTTTATTTCTCGTTGTAGTAAAATGGTCGTTGTCTACGGGTTGTCAATCTGCTCAAAAAATTTAAATTCGCTCAGTAAATTTCGATTCGCTCAGAAAATGTCGATTCGCTCAGAAAATGTCGATTTGCGCACGTTTTTTGGCAGAGGCGCTCCTCCTTCCTCGCGCTGCCCGTTCGTTGCGCCTTCGGCGCGGTCCGTCCTTGGTCCTTCAGTAATACAGCCTCTGTGAAGGAGAGTGGTAGAACTACAAGAACAAGTAACCCCCTGGTTTTTTATTTCTTGCGGTTGGGTCCTATTACAAATTTCGGGTTAAGCGAGGTCACGCACGGCCATGAATAATTAATGAGGAGCTGTTGAGAACATTTTTATTCAATCTTAGATACAAGGAGTTTTTAGAAAAGTTTTGTAATGCACAGCGCTCTGTTGTGATCTAAAGACAGCTCAAAAGGGGGCTACAAGAATAATATTCACTATGATCCCTCCGACAGGATACACAAGGAAATGATTAGCACTATTGTTATTGATTCAAATTCCTGAATTTGTCTATGAGCTAAGTGAACAGACTGTAACGTCGGCCCCTGAGATGACTTGACTTATATGCAACGAAGACAAATACGGAGGGAGGCCTCTAGAATCGATTTAAAGTACAACCAGTTCTCTATCTTGACACGGTTTTGTCCATGTTGACTTCCCTGAGGGTACTCGAAAAGGCTTATTTTCCGTCATGTGATCGGTTTGTTGATACTGTACGGCGATATCATTGGTTATTCACGGTAAATTTCAATGAATTTGGGGATCCCTCGGCAACCAGTAAAAATCTAAGCTATGTGCTTGATGAAACGACATTTCTGGTAGTATATTATAAATGCGTGCTTTTATTCCCTTCTCGTAATAGATCTAATCGGCTATGGTTTGTTTACACCCATTTCAAATCAAGTGATCAATCTCTTTCGTCCATGAAAACTTGTGCCATGAATGCATAAATTAGAATATTACCAAGCCTTCCCAAGAATATGGTCACATAAATTAAAATGGGTAGCAACCTTAGCCGATTAGGTCTATTTTGAAGCATCTTTCTTCTTGGTATTTGTCTACCTGGTGTCTCAAGAAAAATTACCCCTTTTGGCTGGAAAAAGGAACAGAACGATTAGATATAGAAGGGCCTAGCCATGATTTGATTTCATGTGCATTTTCCAGAGGAATTTTCAACTTTAGTTTTTGCTTTTAAAAAAAATTATAGACCCTTAGCCAGGACCCTAATTAAACGAATAGGACAAACATGTGGTAAGAATAATAAACTCGTGTCACATTTCCAAAATAAGCGTACATGTGCTCATTTTTCCGCTTCTTTGATACATATAACTATTCAATGGAATTTCATTTTAAGAAAAGTCCTTCGAATAACAATTGAAACGTCTCTAAGTAGAATTCTTTTCAAATGTTGTAACTAAAATTTAAAGTTGAAAATTACTTTGGAAAATGCTCATTGCATTTTGTATTTAGATAATCGAATTAGACTAGTTGCTTTTGTAGCTAAAAAGTAATTTCGATTTAAAATAAGAAGACAACAACAACATCATGAAATCAAAGCATGGCTAGGCCCTTTTTCAAAACCTCTGGTTTCAGGTGTACTCTAGATTTTGGCTTCGCGAGCTCGTATCTCCATTGTTTGGTGGACGATTTATAAATGCAAGGTACTTACATTTAAGTTGAAGATTAAACAATTTAGTTTTGCATTCGGAAAGTTGTGATATCTTATCGTTTCGTTCCTTTATCCAGTCAAAAGGGGGTACTTTTTTGAGACACCCAGTAGTTGTTACATCGAATGAAGTCTAACAGAAGGTTTCTTTCTCCCCAATAGCACTTGTTTTTATGTTCTCGGCCTCATCGCTAAAACATCACAAGGCGCTGATCGACTTGAAGAACTTGGCTGGGAATGTGTTCGACATCGAGGCGCAGAAACGTGGCCTGTGATTGAACAAGAGGTTGCATATTTAGCGGATGATTATATGAGCGAAGAAGAATTGGAAGCCAGTGAGTCTTGTGATGACGGGGAGGAAAACACGAACGGAACAAACACAGGGTCAGTTGCTAATCGTTTCGGAGGTGTCTATTTGGGAGATGAAGTGTCGGATTTCTCAGAAACGTATCATACGGAAGCATTTGAATATACGCAGATTACTCTTGGGGAGGATGGGAAGAAAGGGAAGGGCAAAAAACGAAGTCCAGATGAAGACAAACTTAACGATTTAGATGACAAACCATCTGTTTCGAATTTCAAGAGTCGTAATTTCAATGTCGATGATTCCGGTAATTTTACAGAACAATCTTTAAGTTTAATGAGTGGTGTAGAACGTATTGTCGACCCAGAATCAACCGCCGGTATATTTTTAGGTGGTGGGGATGAAACTTTATACAGTGGGAAAAACGATTTACGTGACGAGTTATTGCAAACACTTTCGAATCTGGAGAAACAACAGACAACCAAGGTCAGTAGTAGTGAACCTAATCTTGCACAGTGTGCCAAAAGTACACCAATAAAGGCGGCAGATCCTCCAATGCAGATATTAACGAGGAGTATCTACGGAGAAGGGGGCATTTATTTGGGGGAGGAAGACGTAGATGAGCCAAGAGATGAAAGGGAGAAATTGCTATTTGGCAGTAAATTATTTGCACCTGAGCCGAAGGACGAAAGAGAGAAATTACTCTATGGCAGCAAGTTATTTGCACCTGAGTCAAAAGACGAAAGGGAGAAATTACTCTATGGCAGCAAGTTATTTGCACCTGAGCCAAAAGACGAAAGGGATGAATTACTCTATGGCAGTAAAGAAGAAAGGGACAAACTACTCTATGGCAGTAAGCTATTTGCTCCTACTCAGGAAGAGAAACAAGAAAGTACGGCGAAAGATATTGCAGCCCCCCGGCAAGCGAGGTTTGAAAGAATGTTTTCAGGTGATCTTCAGCTAGATAACTTACGACCAATCAGGGAGGTTGATAGTAAAGAAAATATTTCAGATCAACTTAAGAGCCCAACAGCTGAAGAAATCAGTATTTCTATCGAAGAGGTTCTCAGTGCATCGTCAAGCATTGATATTCAGGGGGGACGAGTCGTTAAAGAACGCAACGGAGATGATAGATATACAACACAACCTGAGTCATATACAAGTCAATTCAGTAGTTTACCAAGCGAAAATAGCTCGAGCAGACAAAGTCCAGTCGATTTTCGGACAAGTGGTAGTATTGATATGAATGACAAACAGGACAAACGTGCTCGTAGTTTGAGTTTACCAGTAAGGAAAGACTCGTTACCTACCATGTCCGGTTCAAGGAGCGCTAGTTTTTCAGGTGTTACCCTAAACATGCCATCAATATTACAAGGTAGAGCAGAGAGTGATCCGGGCATGAGTGGGGATTCCCGGGCTGAAAGCTTCAGTAGTCAAGACAGTGAAAAAGAAAACCGCATGACGGACGGAAGAAGAACTGGATTGAAGAGCCATGAGAAGAATAATAGGAATGATCGCCGAATTATCTTCCCGGATGCAACTTCAAAACTCGGTTTGAGAGAACGTAGCGACAGTGATGAAAGGCGAGCTAAGAATTTTACGCTAGACGTCAGCAATTCTTCGAGGAGGCTGAGGAGACCACGTGGGAATACTGTTACTCTCAGTGTGAGTCCAGCCTCGTTTCGGGTTGGATCTGTCTCGAGTTACTGCGAATCACCAGTTGTTGCCTCCGCGCGGGACGCCCTCGGGTATGCAGCTTGGACAACGTTGCGAAAACAGAGAACTTTCAGGAAGGAAATTGACTTGAAGATTCAGCAGTCAAGTGCAATAAGTCCGTACAGACAGATTATGGAGAGGAGGAACAACAGAAGAGGGTATGTTTCTTTCTTTGTAATCACGTGATAAGATTGAGTCTCGTAATCAAATACTAGGTGGATCCAACAGGTTGCAAATACAAGAATAAATCTGAACATATCTCCTTCAGGAATTCTTTTTTATCAGTTCAGAAGCTAAACAGTAGTAAATTTAATTCATATATATTTGCTCAGCTTCTGGACTGGATATTTAAAATTTCCGTTGTAGAACTTTCGATTTATTCTTCTATTTTCGATATATGCGGACATCCTCTGGTGACAATCCCTTTTCGCATGGATTACAAGGGAGATAGTGGCTTGGTTTAGCAAGGGAAAAGTTTGTAAAACAAAACATTCAGCATTCAGACTTTAGAGCCTCGAGAATTGATTTCACTCCGTCAGCATAGCCAACCATAACGTTTTGTCTCCCTCTTCATTTTGATTTGATTGAGGGCAATTAGAGGTGTGAAATCTATTCTTGACGCTCCAGATTTATTTCGTCGTATCAAAGTCTGCTTGCTGCTTGTTGTACCAGGTACGGGTGAATCATGAAAGGTCCTCCTCTTTGAAAAATAGTAGCTGCAAAAGGTATTCACTCTATTTCAATCGAATTTTTTTCATTTAATAGCTGAAAGACTGAAGTATTTTGTGTGAAATTTCATTGCCTTCGTATGGGAGCTACCTCAAGAAACTTTGAATTTTACAAATTTCAGTTCTTGAAGAAAAGTTTGTATCAGACCGAAATAGATGATGAAAAGCCTCTCGAACAAAAGAGAAAGATTTAATGAAATAAGTGCAATTTCATTTGCTCGCTCGTTAATTTGGAGTTAGATTGTTCATTGGCAGCCATTCTCGTAAGAACCTAACTTGGTATATTAATGGTTCAAGATTTGATCATGTTTTTCAGCCATTTTCCAGATGTTCTTCAAGAATGACAATTTGTAAAATTCAAAATTAAGTAAGTAGCTCCCATATGAAGGCAGCCAAATTTTACACAAAATACTTGAGTCTTTTAACTATTAAATGAAACGAAGTGGATTAAAATAGAGTGAATACTTTTGCAACTACTATTTTTCAAACAGGGGGACATTTTTATGAGTCACCCGGTATTTAGATTTGCGGCTTGACCGATTGGCATAGAACTATATTTATTTGCAATCGCCATTCGCTTTGTACAAGGAAAGCAACAGATCCTATTGTTGCAAAATCTGCCTTTGTTTAGACTCTCTTGCTGCTTTGAAATTTTTAAATTTTGAATTTGCTCCTCTTTTTCGTGTAGGTATGCACCATTGTCATCGTCGGGTGATTTTCCTCGTGTCAGCCGTCATGTCAGTGCTCCATCATCATTATCACAACTCCCTTACATCATGTCAAGACGTCATTTTAGCAACACGACATCAATCAGCAGCACTGGTAGTGATTCGTATCCTGCAACAACAGCAACCGATTCTGCTGTAAACACTGATGATTATGTAGGAAGATGTATTCCTATTCATCTCTACGAAATCCTAAAGGTAAAATGTTATGCAGTTTCTTTGTAAGCGTTCACAGGTGATACAACTGCTACGAAAAAGAGGGTTATAAAAGTTACCAGTAGTTGTTGTCTTCTATAAAAGAATGGCAAAGAAGAGCGAAAGCTTGAAAAATTTTGTTTGTAAACATAAGCGTACGCGAAGATAAAATCTGGGGGGCTGCCCGAAAAGAACCATTGTTTACGAACATTTTTCCAGACGTAAGGCTGTATTTTTGCCCGAATATGGTTAATTTTTGGAAATTTTTAAAACGTTGGGGGGACTTCCGCCCTCCCCCTCCCCCTGGCTCGTACGCTTATGTTTGCAAATTTGACTGAAAAAAGGTTCTTCTTTGACATTGTTACGACACTAACAGTTTTTCGGTAACCTCATCCTTAGATCTTCTGGCGGGACTTCTTGTTGGTGAATATTTCTAAGGCCGAGATTCACGGTAACGTATTTGTTTATGCAGGCCATTCTTTTTTGCTTTCAACTATCCTTTCCTGAAATACATTTATAGATGTTGCAAGACATTGCTCAAAGATAAAAAGAATTTCAGGAGCAAGAATGTTTTGCAATTTGGTTCATAAAAATGTCTAGGTTCTGAAAGAACAGCTAAGATGCCGACTTCCGATTCGATCTTGAGTTGTTATAGCGGCCATCATGTTGAATTTTGAACATTTTAGTCATTTAAGTATTTTAGGTCTTTCTATATCATTAGATATCTTTGCTTACACAACATCCACACTCAAATGGCGTTGAAAGGAGAATTTAACTGTGCGAAGGAAATCTTTCGCGGTGTATCAAGGCCTTAAAGGATCATTCATATGACACGAATTCAAAACTCAACAAACGTTACCCCTCCCCATTCTCGACCATGCTATTGTACTTTTGTACGGATTTTTCGTTACTTTGAAGACGTTGCATTTCTCTCTTTTGATTTTAATAAATGAAGTTTCCCTTAGTTTCTACACTTTTAGTGTATCGAGAATTTTTTCGATGAAATAGCTTACCTCTTCTTATCTCCCAGATCAATGCTTATGAATACAAGGGTTCATGGGCAGACAATTTCCAGCCATTGTGTAGTGAAGTTGCGTCAGTTGGTGAAGATGATTTTCCTCATATGGATAATCGCTGTTTGCACTGTTTAAGCATTTCAAAATGGAGTTCCAAAAACTCAATCAAATCTGGGTCACGTAAATCACTTTCAAAGGACAAAGAAGAGAAAAGAAGCTCGAGGACTTCCCTTGATAAGCCTGAAAATGCTAAGAAGAAATTCTCCACATCATCCTTGCCTCAAATTGACCCAAATTCTGATGACAGATTTATCGTTCATAAAGAAATTCTTCGCTTGATCGTCAATCTCAGTAGTTCAGTCGCATCAAAAGCTTCTCAACAAGGACTCATTACGTAAGGATTCTTGGTATTTCTTCCATTTACCGGGTGACCCAAAAAAACTTCACGAGCTAGATCATAACTAACTCTCTGAAATCAAAAGTTATTGACAAATGCGGTGTATCACCGTTTAGTTGAAAGGTTTGGCTATCTTTTAAGATGCTGTCTGGTTGCTTTAAGCTACGATTACTGTCTGACAAAGCAGATTACAAGTCAGTTTCGAATCCTACATCTCTCATTTCGAGCATAGTCAATAGAAAAAACTCTGGTCTGGCAACTCGGCAAAGATCAAACGCGCTTCCATTGTTAGGCTTTCTTATGTTGAGAATGCACAAAATCTCCCGCTGTGAGTGCACATTTTATTTCAAAATGGACGCTTCTGACCAGAGTTCTGCGACGGCACTGGAAGATTTTGACGAATTGGAGTGGGATTCAGACTTTGATGACGTTTTGGCTGCATTTGATAACGAAAATAATATACAAATTCAATTTGCCGAGGCTGTATCGGAGGTGAGCAAGTTGTTAACTTCGAAAATTTGCCCTTGATAATTTACTAACTGTACTCCAACTGTAGGCCAGTAGGCCTTTTACTATTATCTTTCTTATTATAGTAAAGTTCAGGAAAGGAAAAGCTTGTTTTTGTATCAAGTTAGCTAATAATTCTTCTTAGGAAAGCTATGTTTAAAAGTTTAAATTTTGTTAAAGCGTGAGAAAGCTTCGGGGCTACTGTAGCTGCTGTAAACTTCCAAAAGAAAGCACTTGAAAACGGCCGCTTTTGACTTGGGTGTACTGGGCCTATAAAGGTACACGTATAAACAAAATGTAAAACAAATAATCTTAGTTTCTAATAAAAAAATACGTGTATTTAAGGCTGGTTTCCATTAAATCGTAGAGCGATGGATCGTGGATCGTAAGCGTCGGGAAAGTTGAACTCAGTTCAACTTCCCCGATCGTTACGACTGTCCCGATATGGGAAAATTTTAATGGAAACACTTTTTGCAGACGATCGGCGATCGTCGCAGACGTCCTTTTGTTTAAGAACAATAACATAGATCAAATTGCCCAATTAGATTTGAACTTCCTTGTTGAAGCGCCTTCCATGGGGTTTGAAATGATGCAGATGGAAGATGGAAGAAGGAAGAAGGGATCGCAGACTGTCGCCGATCCCTCTACGATTTAATGGAAACCAGCCTTTAGCCTATCCCCTTTGAGAATTGTTTTAGAACAAAGTGAATTAACAACTTATCGAAATGTAAAAAGCGTGTCCTCTACAAAAATGCAAACTAGCCCAACTTATGGTCTCGTTTTTGTCCCCAAGAAACTTCTCAGCTCCAGAGCTATAATTTGAGATTTCAATGAGCAACTACAGCAAATTTTTAATGTAAATTATTCTTCTATAGATTTTGCCCGCACCTGCAAGATGCAGTCAATGCAACAAGAAATGCAAAAGCCAACTGGGTCTCAGAAGGCACATTCAGATGAAGCATGCAGTTGATACTGCTGGCAATGCAACAAATGATGATGTTCTGCAGATTTTTAATCCAGAAAAACTTTGCAAGACAATAGCTAATAAATATGTGAAAGATCTAGTAGTAGTATTGTTATTTCTGTGAAGTGCTGCTTCTACAAGAAAATAATAAATAAATACATATATAGAAAATGAAGTCACAGCAATTTTATTTCTATGTTAATGTTGGAGCATCAAGTATGTATATCAGAATTATTTTATTCAAAGATTTTTAATGTTTGCCTTGCTAAATTACTGGATTAAGGAGTTTAGCTCTTCCCATTCCCACTTTTTTGTGGCATATGTTTAATTATGTATTTACTTTTTGCTCTTTGCTTTAAAAAGCTTTTCCTGGATGGTCTCTCCTTGTCCTCTTGTAACATGTGTTTGCCCACACACACAGACCTTACTTAGCTTGCCTCTAGGCCTAGCAACTGGTTTATGTGTACCTATCAGCCTATCTAGTTATATTATTTGCATACTTTTGTTGACTTGATCAGGTTGGAAATGCCTTTCACAAATGTGAACTCTGTCCTTTTCCAACTGCTCTTTAAAATGCTCGAAATGTCAGGATTATGGTCAGGATTTCTTCCCTCCATTTTCGCCACTCATCGTTCTTGGGACTTGGCAACTTGAAAATACCAACGTTCTTGAAACTTTTGCGTCGTGTTGTACCACATTCTGGCATACAGCAATTAGATCCAGGCATAGTTTAATAAATCGGTTATTGGAGTAAAACCTCAATTCATGAAATGGGCATCGACTGAAGAGTTTAAAGCATCGTGAACACCTAGCAGGCCTATAAAAACATTATTTCGTTGCGCATAGCGTGACTCGACTGTGCACTGAGGATTAGATAGAACAATAGAAGCGCTTTGACAATAACATGCGCGTCTGATCTTTGCCGCGTTGCCAGACCAGAGTTTTTTCTATTGACTATGNAAAAGCCGTTGCTGTAAAGCAGAAATATTTGGAAAAATTTGGTCGTGACTTTTGTCTGTTTTGAAGGTTCTTAAAGGGGCTTTCTCGAGAAAATCGCTGATAGTTTGAGAACGGAGTGGCCGATTTCAGTCAGGTAACTTTTAAAATCGATTTGAACATGTCCACCATTAATTAATATATTTGCAAATATTATTAACCTGATATCCAGGGAGCAGTGGCCTTTTAAACGGGGATTGTTTTTATTATATTTATTAACTCACCCGGTAGTTTGACAAACATTTTTTACTTGCTCAAAACATTGCCCAAAAAATTCTGTTACGGCTTGTTCAGAAATGTTTGCGATTTGGCCAAACGAGAAGCATTGCTTGCAAAACAATTGGAGAACAATGTTTGCTGGTTTTGCCAGGGTCTTTTACCAGATGGTCCAAAGCCAAGATCCTTCCATTTGTTTGGGCCAGGCCACAGTCGAAAGTTCTGTGTGTTGTTATCAACTGAAAACTGTGCAAAAGTATCCTCTCAAAATGCGTCTGAAAGATTTGCTGCTTGGTCTTTTCTTTCAGTTTCATGATCGCGGGACGACTGCAGTTTAGCGGACCAGCTTTATGTCATATCTCTCGGGAATGTATTTGACCAAATACCCTACTAACCCTAACTAAACCCTAACCCTATCTTACCCTAACTAAACCTAACTTACCCTAACTAACCCTAACTTACCCTAAAAATCCCTTTTCCAAAACCTAACCCTTACCCCATGACACATTACTTGCCGATATTGAAAGCTGGTCCGCTAAGTGCAGACTAGCCATGATCGCTAAACGTTTCCACGTTCAATCATGCTTTGCGTATTTATCAGACCAATAATATTATTTCTTTCTAAAAATATTCTCGTTTCAAAGAACGCACTTCTTGTTGCGTCTGAGTTTTTTACTTTACTAGGAAATAGCAATGCAACTTTTCACTTGATAATTCCCAACAACAGTAAGAGTATCCCCAAGAAAGTAGGAAATTTCATGTATTATCAGAGGCAAGCAGTAGTATCTAAACGCAAATTCCCAAAAGGAGCTAATGGAATGCAAAGCAAAGCTACAAACTACCAAGTTGATTTTCAAAGCAGCATGTGGTTTTAAGACAGAAAAATGGACTGGAATTAATGGCGATTTCATCAAACTGATTGCAAGCACAAGGAGCTTGACAGTTACTGCACTATAGTACACAAAACAGAGAAGGTTCTTCAAGTCGCTCGGCCTAAGCAACAGCTCAGAGATTCCACATCTTGTAAACAAGGCAAGCTCACACAAGGAGGGGAAAAGAAGAAAGTTTACCAACCAAAGGGGAACGTGAGCCATGGAGTAGACTCTGGAAAGTGATAGTTCTCCGCACGACTCAGTTGCATGAAGGAAAATGAAGGTACCATTCTTTGCAAGTTTTATTTTTGTATGAACTTTTAGGTGGTAATTTTTATCATAGATCAGGGTAATATCATTGTAACATTCGACAGATAGAAACTGAACTAAACCTAAGTGGAATACTGAGCAAATTTAGTAAAGTTGATGGGATTCCACAGCCCCACACCTCGTTTCCAATATATGATAGGAAATTCGATTTTAGTTGATGAATGTTAGGACAATTTCCCACTCCGTGAGAAATAGGCCTATGTGAGAAAATCAATCAGAAAAGCAAATTTATAGGTTTAGACTTAAAAATCTTTTAGGGAGACACCAACTGTTAAGTTTTGTTTTCTCGTGGTACGAAGGTTGAAAATTGCTTTCAAAAGCGAAACTATAATACTGAAAGCTGTTTCGTCTGAAGCTTATGAGAGTAATCTCGTTTCATCTTTTTGATATTTTCTTGAGGTTTCATACCCGGGGGGGGGGGTACATAACATGTTGATGGTACGGGTATGTGCCGCCCATATGGGTGGGTTTTTGGCCCAAACATTCNAAAAGGGGGGGGTTTCTGAAAACCGGGGGGGACCCCCCCCGCCACCCAAAAGTAAGTACCCCCCCCCCCCCCGGGGTTTCATACTCGGATTCGCGTCAGAAGGAAAATCTTTCAGTATTAAGATTAGTGATTGTTACAAATTGACAACACTGAATATGTGAAATGCTTCCATTTGTGAACATAGAATAAGGTCGGCCAAAATGGATCATTGACAGATTCATGGATTTCACTGCTATTGTGCTTTAGTTTGGAGACTTAGACTTATTACATCGTCGTAGTTATCACTACTACTACTAGGTTTGGGGTTAATCTCGTTTTGATGAGTGAATACTGGGACTCATTTGTAATCAGTCCAATGGTCCAATGGAAACTGAAAAGGAATTTATTTGAAAACAATCAATCATGATTTAGAAATTTTGAAGGTATTCCACCAAAGCACTACTTCCAACGTAGGACAGGAAACTTCGATTCTAGATGAAAATTTTAGGGTAATTCTTTATTCTGTCAAATGTCTAAAGCAGCATATCAGGTTAAAACAACTTTTGTACCAATTTTCATTGAATTGATTTTTAAAATGAATTGATCTCAGTTTCCATGTGCATCAATAATTCTACCGGGTGGCCCAATAAAAATTGAAACTTTTTGAAAAATCTATAAAATTTGATTATGTCGCCGATCTTCCAGCAAGGGACACAACACTTTACGGGTGAAAAACACTCAGTCGGTATATAACATGAACGAGTGTTTTTCCCCTGTTTTGTCTTGTTTCCCTTGCTGTTTTATGTCGACAGATCACGCTTTCTCCCTTCAGCTGCTGGACTACCTACGTACATGTCTTGCTTATTAATATTACTACCAATATGATGATAATGAACTGGGAATTCCCTCAATTTCTATGAAGGGTAATACCAAAGTCCCGGTAATTATAAATATACTGCTTTTGTAGGATATTCTTTTCATGCCATTTTGCACGTCATAAGGAACCCTTTGCAAGAAACTAAACCCTCAGATTATCAAAAATTGAGAAAAAATTTCTGTGCTGAAGAAATTTTAAAAACCGACACTCATTTCTTTTTATAAGAAACAGCTTGTAAGGAACAGTAATAGCTTCTTCGAGAAAATTGAGAAACTCTGCTAGAAGCGATTAGAAGTCAGCTTGGAGTTAAGGGGAGTTAAGAAACTTTGTCAAGTTTTGATTTAAACGAAAGTGCATTACCAACCAAGTACTAAAAAGTAGATACGTTGTTTGTGATTTAGTTCTTTCTTGTAATTGTATGTGCTTTAAAAGCTACCTTAGCAATCCTCCGTGAATTATGGTAAATTGTGAAGTTCAATTTTATGAAAGTTAAGAAACTCTACCAGAAACTGTTACGAAAATTTGGCCTTATATTAAGAAACCGTAGCTCGGAGCCAAATTTCTTATAAAGAATGAGTGTAGTGTTCTTTTGTCTTCTAAGCCATCCAAACTTTCGTTCTTTGAGTTATCTGTAGAAACTTTATGTGTGATTTACGTGTATGTTTGTTAACAAACAAACAAATATAAGCAAACAAATTTGTTCGATGTTTTGGACTAATATGGATTAATTTACACACAGCACTTTTTCAAAAACGAACAGGGCATTTTTCTTCTGAAAAAAGGATTTTCGTAAGTAGTTTACGATAGTTTGAGTTATATCCCCTCCTGCAGGAAAAATGGTGCCCCTATGCTTTTAAGTAGAAATATTAAATCAAAATTCAATCATTAGCTCGCTTCGCTAGACCTTCAAGAAACTCAAGAAGGCCATCATACGGTTTTAGGGGCCCATCAGTGGAAATGTAACTTGCTATTGAAAAACAAATGTATAGAAAGTGACGTATGTGAGGAGTCCTATATTAATGGAAGGGACCCCGATAAATTGTGTCGATTTTCCTTCCTCGGTGCTACTGTTTCATGTAAACAATATGACGTATAAATACCAAATGTAAAGTAAAAAATTGTATGTATATTTAACGTAACAGTATGACAAAAAATTGATTGGTCTTTTCACACGGATCAAGTATTTCATCACTCCGTTATAAAAACCTGTGGTCTGTAAGGGGTCTGTAAGTTACCCGTCTTGGAGAAATGTTTCCATTTTAGATGTATGATCTCAGTCCAGTGTTAATTTTAGGTGTTGCACTACTTTGGGCGTTGTTTAGCTTCGCGCTATGGAAACCACAGTTTGATATGCATCTTTCTTTGTTTTCGAGTTCTAGATCAGTTGCAAAAATGAACGTGTGCTTAAATGCATGTCACGAGGCTTATTTTCAAAACTTTCTGTTTTCGGTAATTCTATTAATAAAACAATTATTTCGTGGAAACAATTGTGGATTTTAGGGGGTCAAGGCACTCGCAAGAAAAATAGCCTGTGCAGGCCGCGGTACAGGTCAGCACTGCAGATTCTTTTGATAAGCCCAGTTTTATTCATCGTAGTTTGATATCCTCGATAAGAAATGAAGGTTTCCTTGACTGAATTTCAGCCAAGAACTTTCGTCCCTCAAGAACCACAACCCCACAGCACAGGGAAACCAGATTAACTGTTGATTTTTGTAGTTTTTGTTATTTGGTAATTTATTCTATTTTTGTATTAAATCAACCTCCTGTTATTTTCCGTGATTAACAGGAGGTTGATTTAATACAAAAATAGAATAAATTACCAAATAACAAAAACTACAAAAATCAACAGTTAATCTGGTTTCCCTGTG
>REGM01000073.1:586030-638861 GCA_004194415.1 Aurelia aurita | reverse complement strand
CACACAAAACCTGAAGCTGCACTTTTGGACGAAAGTTCGAATATTTACCAGTATTTCTCAATTATTTTCAACGTTTTCGATTTCAGCGACTCTTCCTCGTTGTTATAAGCATCCAAAAGCCAGTTTTTCGATTTCAATCAACTACACAAACCGTATGACTTCGAAAACCCAAAAAGCTGCGGATTCTGGATAGAAAACCCGAAATCTGAATGGAAAAATAGTCTAGACCTGCAACCCGTGAAACATCTCAAAACCCGTATACCCGCACGTTTAAAACATAAAACCCGAAATCCGAGGGCTAAAATTGGCCAAACCCGCAACCCGTGAAATCCCAAAGCCCCCCTCCTACAGATTTGTTTCTCAACATAGAAAACAACATTTTTTGGAAAAAATTACTCAAAAGAAGAGAATGAGTTTCAACTGTCAGGATTTCCTTGCATTTAGTTTTTTATAGTTAATCCGGGATTTTTTCGTCTGAGGAACTCTTGTTCAAGTTACGCCCATACATTGAGGGACAAACCGATCTATGTGTCCCGTTTCTACGAACAACATATGGCCAAAAATGCTTTTCTTTTAGAGGGGCGAAATTGTGGAATGGCCTGGAAGCAAAACCAAAATTATCCAAAACCTTCAAACAATTTAAATCCTGTCTTGAAGACTCTAGGCTAGAAGACTCTAGAACATGAAGGAACCCATGTAGATCCTTGCTACTATTTTGAACTACTTTTACTTTGTATTTAACTAATTTTATTTAGTGTTTTTGAATCGTAAGTTAGGGTTTTATTCTTTTCTTTTCACAGGGCAGTTTGGAAAACAATGTATTTATTTGATAACTTTACCCTGTTTAAATGAATAAAAATGAAAAATGAAAACGAAATTAATCAAACAATGCATCTAAGGAAGCAAACTAATCTAGTATAATATTTCCCTCCAACAGTGTAGTACTTCATGTAGGCAATTGTGTTATGTCATTTGTGGGCTCCTTTGAAAAACTTGAAGCACGGAAAAAAAATTTGATCTCGGATCAAATTCAAACTCTGTGATGGCCAATTATAATAAAGGTGTGAAATAAGCGGATTAAAGAGGTTATCGCGCAACTACAAGCAACTTGTAAGGCCCTTTACACTATCATATTGTACGATCACAGAAAAAATGTGAAGCAACTTTTACCTGAAGATGATAGTGCAATGCCGCCTTTAGACGGACATGAGTCGGCTGACGACAATAAAAGCACTTCAAGCTTCAAGTTGAATTCACACTTGAGGTGATTTTGTGGTGTGATGCGGCGCGATAAAGTTCAATTACCGTAAAAGCTCTATTTAGCCCCTCTCTCTATTATGTCCCCTCTCTAATAAGCCCCTCCCTTCTGAGTCAAAATTATAAATAACCCCCTCTCTACTAAGCCCCCCACTTATATCAAATGCGAGAGGATACCGAAGATTTTCCGCTCACTAGATAAAACAAGTTTGGATGTTAATTTTATATGGTTTGGGATTAAAACTGCGTTGAATTTGTGTATTTGACTCGTAAAAATGTATGTTGACTCCGCAAAATATGAGATAAAAGACCTAAAAGCTATCGTTTATAGCTTTGTCATCTGACTTTGTGAATAAGATAAGCCCCCCCCCTCTAATAAGCTCTTGGACTCTCCGAAATTAAACAAGCCTCCCGGGGGTTTAATAGAGCTTTTACGGTAATACAACTTTGTCACATCAGCAACAAGCTCTTCAAATGTGAATTCAGCTTCAGGATGAAATCACAGCAACGCCCCTCTTCCAAAATTTGATATCTCGCGGTAGATCAAGATTATACGTCCTTGTTTATCTTTGGGTTTACATCTCGGTGCTGTATCGCTTAAACCCAATTTTGATTGGTTCTTTCTACAATAAGCTTTGAACAGTATTGTCTTCTTGAGGTACCGTTTGTTCTATGTTTACATGGTGACAGAAATATTCTCAAAGATATCCATGATAACAAATGCCACTCTAAAACCAGGGTGTCATCTGGAGTTCGACTGCACGTATTTCATATAAGAAACCGCTTATAAGAAAGTGTAGGCTCAATCTTGGGCTACCTAGATTTAAAAAGCTAACAAACTTTTGTCATATGCGGTCTCAATTTTCCCAGGTCACTCAAGAATGTTTAGAGACTTTGCAGCTTTTTGAAATTGTTTTGAGTGCGATTTTAGGCCTGTTTTGAAGGATTTTGAGATGAAGCATTTTAATGAAATCGCTTGTAATTTGACAATGATATGAGACCGATTTCGACAAACTAAATTTTCTTATCTAAATTGATATGTTAGCTGCACAAGTATTGTCAGTTTATAGCAATCTGATAAATTGTTTGAGAGCCACACACAGGCTTTCAAACGTCTGAAAACATTTTTAGACTCACCCGGCAAATCAATTCTACATTTATTTACAGCATTAAATTTTGATAGGGTCTTTCTTAAGAAGCTTTTTGTAGCAAAAGTGTCCTACAATTTAAGAAACTTGCTTCCAGCGAAAACCCTAAATTTCTTATAAAAAATGAGTGTAGTTTCTATTTTGTCAGCTCGCGCAAAATTCACAAGGTGCATAAAGAACAGATAAAGAATGAGGGAAACGAAAGAGAAGGAGAGAGATTTACTGCGAGTCGTTCTCTCCCTCCTCCATTCTTCTCCATATTGCACCTTCGACATCTTGTGCTGACAGTGACAAGCGAGAGAGTTGTAGCAAATCCACACCGTCTGATCCATTTCAACTGCTGTTCATTCTACGGGTGCAGAGACGTAGGAACCGGGGGGCACTGAGGGCACGTGCCCCCCCAAGATTTTGAAATAAACAAAGAAGTGCCCTTTTTGCTTCAGGAAATGTTCCTTTAGCTTACTGAAAAAAGTGCCCTTGAAGTGTTGTGCCCCTCCAAGTTCAAGATGCTTCCTACGGCCCTGTACGGGTGTGAAACGGGAAACTCCGGAGCGGCATCGGTCAGACTGTCTTTATGAAATAGACTTGGGGCAAGTATACTGGCAGATCTCGGAAGTGTGTATTGTGCGATGCATGCAGCCCCTTTCCATCTTATTATTACATATCTAAAAGAGCCATCCGTAATAAGTCCTAAGTTTCTTTACTTTAGCTGAAAATTTGCGAGGTATGAGCACAATTTTGCACCAAAGATTTGACAGATGTGGAACAGAAGTGTCATGCAGAAATCGATCGATGTCTTTTGTCCCCCCCCCCCCTCCCCCTGCCTCCGATGACAACCAGAATGTCCCTAGCTAATTTTACTTAAAGTGACTTATTTATTAGACTTCCACTCCTTATATACAGTAAAGAATTCTAAAAATCTACCAACACTAGAAAATTTACCCTGATTCATTACCCTGGGTAATTGTTCTTGACTTGTTTTCCTTTCAGTTTTGGCTCTGATGGTACCCAGGGTAACGTTGATTTTACTCCTGTATGGATTTGTCCGAAGTTTGTGGTTAATTTAGTCCGAATTATTGCTGCTAAAGTACGCCAGAAATAATTTTGTCTAAAACTTTACTCGAATTTCTTTCCCTTCGAATAGGAACTTTCATAATAGGAACTTTGGTATGATTTAAATTTTTGCAAATTATTTTTCTCGATTTTTATTTCATATCTTTAATTCTATGTCAGTGTTTCAAGACATTCATGTGATGATCTTTGTTGGTTTTGGTTTTTTGATGACATTTTTGAAGAAATATGGATATGGCTCTGTCGGGTACAATCTCTTCATTGCGGCACTTATTATACAATGGGCAACTTTGGTTAATGCTTGGATGGGACACGCTTTTGATGGAATCATTTCTGGTACTTTTTTGGTCGACATCAAGACGTAAGATGAACTTCAATTTCTTCTGAGCCATGTTAAAGATTGATCATATTTGAAATTTCAAATGGTAGTACATTCCTACACAGACCCCTAAATGATAGTTCATTGACAATTTTCTGCAATGTTTGATAATGTCCAAATGTAAAAACTTATAAAACAGAGCAAGAGAACTTCAAACTTTATTGATGAACATTGCTGCAACTACTAGCCTGCATGGAGACTCGACCATATTGTTTGCGGAAGAGTGCTTTGAGTCGAAATCTTATCATTGGTCATTGGTAGCATGTATTTTACAAATAGGGCTATTTGGTAGCCATTCGGCGAGACCCTCAAACCGACTGAACCCCCTGTTAGGCCATAATGGGAGTACCCCCGCCCGGAATAATGCAGGATTTGTGGTAATTGTTGTTCCCAGGTTTAATGCTTAGGAGAAATGATTGAATGTTATTTTTGCACCATTTTATTACAGGATGATAACATCTGATTTCGCTGCTGCAGCAGTTCTAATTTCATTTGGGGCTGTTTTGGGAAAAGTTTCTCGAATCCAGCTCATGATTATTGGACTGTTTGAGATCGTATTTTATGCCTTGAATGAGAAAATTCTCAGTCACAAATTACACATCACTGATGTTGGTGGTTCCATGGTTATTCATGCTTTTGGGGCATATTTTGGTCTTGCGTTGGCAAAGATAATTCATAGCAAGGATATCGCAGAAGAAAACAAAAAAGAAGGGTCTTCCTACAACTCAGATCTTTTCGCCATGATCGGTGAGAATTTTTCTATCATTGGACGAATTTGTACAGGCCTAAGTTTGCTAAGATACTACCAAATCATGCTCAAATGATTCCTCATCTTTGCTGAATAACTGGAATCGAAGAGGTATATATAAGATGTAAATATTATTTTTTCAATACAGCTAAGATTTCTTTGTGCATACTACGTTGCTAGGTACGAAGAAACACTGTTTTTCGCCTTAGTAAAATGTCATAGAATTAGACATTTCTAATCAGTCGTATCCTAATTTGAAGGATATGCTTCAAGCGGGGCTTCAAGTCTTCAAAATGATTGTGTATATCGTTCCTTACGCTTAACCTTCGAATGAAATCACCTGTTAGAAGCTTATAGTACTACCTAATTCTATCGTGGGCATATTTTGATATCGTAACTATTTAAAACTTACAGCACTTTAAATACCGATGAGTCAAAAAATGTTTAGGTGTTTGAAAGCCTGTAGCTCTCAAACCATTTATCGGATTCCTGTAAACTGATAATAACTGTGTAGCTAACATATCAACTTAGATAAGAAAATTTAGTTTGTCAAGATCGGTCAGTTTACGAATTGGTCACATCGTAAATTGACCGATCTTGACAAACTAAATTTTCTTATATAAGTTGATATGTTGGCTACACAGTTATTTTCAGTTTACAGGAATCTGATAGATTTCTTGAGAGCTACAGACTTTCAAACGTCTATAAATTTGTGTGACTCACCCGGTATTTCAGCTAGTTTTAAGGTATAGTGTCGTCATGAAATCGCTAGTACATTAGAAAAGCGATCTGTGCTTGAGTCGTGCTTACTTTCATAAATATACCTACAAGTTTGCTCCATTAAGCTGGATGTTTGGTTGGTTTTAATTTTCTTGGAAACTTTACACATGAAATCCTTGCAGAACAAAGCTAGGACGTTCAAGATATTCAAGATATCAGGAAAATACTTTAAAGATTGACATGCTTTGATTGACTAAAACATTACTAAAAATCCCGTCTGCATGATCAGCCTTGTGTCACAGCTTATTTTAGGTCAAGAGTTGCGTTTTGCAAATGTTTTGAGCAATTTAACAAAGACATCATCCCTTTTTACCATACAAATTTGCTGTTATTTGCTTTTCAAACCAGGCACCATCTTTCTCTGGTTGTTCTGGCCTAGCTTTAATGGTGGTTTACTTGGACCTGGTAGTCAACAACACCGTGCCATCATCAATACATATTTCTCCTTATCTGCTGCTGTCATCATGACGTTTGTTGTTTCGCCTCTGGTCAATAAAGGAAACAAGGTCGGAATGGTAAGTACCTCAAAAATTCACTAAGAGATAGGCGATCGAGAAGACTGTTAAGTACCTCAACAATTCACTAAGAGATAGGCTATCGAGAAGACTGTTAAGTACCTCAACAATTCACTAAGAGATAGGCTATCGAGAAGACTGTTAAGTACCCCAACAATTCACTGAGAGATAGGCTATCGAGAAGACTGCTAAGTACCTCAACAATTCACTAAGAGATAGGCTATCGAGAAGACTGTTAAGTACCCCAACAATTCACTGAGAGATAGGCTATCGAGAAGACTGTTAAGTACCTCAACAAGTTACTAAGAGATAGGCTATCGAGAAGACTGTTAAGTACCTCAACAATTCACTAAGAGATAGGCTATCGAGAAGACTGTTAAGTACCTCAACAATTCACTAAGATATAGGATATGGAGAAGACTGTTAAGTACCTCAACAATTCACTAAGAGATAGGCTATCGAGAAGACTGTTAAGTACCTCAACAATTCACTAAGAGATAGGCTATCGAGAAGACTGTTAAGTACCTCAACAATTCACTAAGAGATAGGCGATCGAGAAGACTGTCCAGTTAAGTTTTAGTAACTGCATCTATTTCGAGGTGGTCAATATAGATGTAACATAATTCAAGTTTATATTTTCTGTTATTACTCTGCTGTTTGAATGCTGTTAATGCGTCAAATGTGTGCTTGACAGCTTGAGACATCGAATACAGGTGCATCATTTTCGGTAACACGAGCTTGTTTTGATAGGAGGCAAGCTGAAACCCCGAAATACAAGCAGAATTTGAAAACGCCATAAACCTTTGTGTTGACCTGGTGCTACAAGTGTAATGTTTTCCCGTTAGCCAAACGGTAAAATTTTTATTTCTGCAGACGAAATACCGTGCCGGATGGTATAAATGCATTCTGCTGGCAGAATTTTATATCTCTTGAGTACGAGGCTGTATAGTTGCTCTGTAACCATTAGTTACCCTCCCATTTGCTTCCTATTGCTTGAAATGTTTGAAAAGATACTTTGGTGAGGTTTAGCTTGCATCACTTGCCGTTACCTCATTTACCGTTCACTCAGCTATTTGCTTAAAATTGAGAGATGGTCTCCTGATCAGAATGAAATTCTATCCGTAGAATGTTCGACAGACGTTGTGTAAAGATAGCCTCAATAATTCTTTCTTCTAGGTTCATGTTCAGAATGCAACATTAGCTGGTGGTGTTGCTGTGGGAACAATGGCTGATCTGGTTTTGAAACCATGGGGTGCAGTATTCGTTGGAATAGCTGCAGGAACCGTGAGCACACTTGGCTATGCTTATGTTACGGTGAGATGTTGTTCATTGATTTTTCAGAGATCAAAACAGTACTGAAGAATTGATATAAAACTGTTTGGATTCCACGGGAGCTTTGGCTACGGTTTGAATGTATGGAACAAATGCAGGTTTTGTAACTGTAGTTTTTCGTTTGATTGGCATGCCAGTGTACAAAGCGATTGGCCATCGAAACAATACGAAGTAATCGATGGCCAAATAGTCAAGATGCAGATGTCAATGAACCAAGCTTCATAAAGGTACCTTTAAAAAAGGAATCTAATTTACCTCAGCTGCATGTGAAAAGGACTATCAAGAGACGACCTGTGCATCTGTCAAAGAAAGAAGAATCAATTTAAACATCGGCAATTCAAAAATTTATTGCTCTGCTGTTGAATTAGATGCATAACATGCCCCAAAACAGCTGTTTAGATTAATCCTTCTTCTTTGATATGTACCCATGTCTTCTTTTGACAACCTCGTTTTACGTGCACAGTGGGTGAGATAGCCATCGAGGTTTCCGGGCATCTTTTAAAATGTGATCTATTCACATTTCTTGCTTGCCACAGAATTTCTTTGGTTGCCATTGTTAATCGCTTTGTACTGGCGTAGCTTGCCAATAAAAGCAATGGATTGTATTGTTAAAACTCTGCCCTTTTTTATGACTGGAAGGAAAAAGGAAGGAGCAAAGTTCTGACTCGGACCCTATCCAGGAACTTACGCAGCATTTTCTACGTATGTCGAGAAGACTTTATGATCTGGACCCCCTCAGGACCACTCTTGAGACATTCGTGTTTTGTATCTTTTTCCCCATTCACACTGAATCTCATCTAAACTTCATCTAAACCAGGTTAAATTCCAACCAATCAAATGAATTCGACTTGTTGGGTTAACCAATTAGAATGCAACATTTGATAACCTGATTTAGTTCATTGCAAGTGTGGATTGCAAGTATTAAATAAGAAAAGCCCAGAGATAAAGCGGTGAAAATTCATTTGATATCTGAACCACATTAATTTAAATGTATCCTCTCTTTTCTCCCTTACTTTTCATTAGACTTACAAAATTTGATTGTTTTTATTTTCTCAGCCATTTTTGACCAAACGTTTGAGCATACATGATACATGTGGAGTACACAATTTGCATGGCATGCCAGCATTGGTTGCAGCTATTGGAGGTGCCATCGCTGCTGCATTTGCAACTGAGAAAGGATATGGAAAAGAGTGAGTTGAATGCTAATGGTTTTCTTCACCCTTTATGTGACGATTTGCTCCGTGTTTGCGAGATAGATATGTTTACCACCAGCATAGGAATCAAATCTTTAAAAAACATTGCACGATTGGTTGATTCCTTTTTTCTCGGATTTAATGACTTGAAAGGAGCTTCAGGCACTTTGCTATAACTGTTCATTTGCAGTCTTTGATATCGTGAATATTTTCAGAATTATTTTATTTTTCTTTTTATTGAGAGAATTCACGAAAAGCTTTGAAAAAATTAAAATCNATCGCTGCTGCATTTGCAACTGAGAAAGGATATGGAAAAGAGTGAGTGGAATGCTAATGGTTTTCTTCACTCTTTATGTGACGATTTGCTCCATGTTTGCGAGATAGATATGTTTACCAGCATAGGAATC
Organism: Aurelia aurita; assembly: GCA_004194415.1. Lineage (NCBI taxonomy): Eukaryota > Metazoa > Cnidaria > Scyphozoa > Semaeostomeae > Ulmaridae > Aurelia > Aurelia aurita. The sequence continues at coordinate 630,031 of REGM01000073.1, read as the reverse complement.
AAATCTTTAAAAAACATTGCACGATTGGTTGATTCCTTTTTTCTCGGATTTAATGACTTGAAAGGAGCTTCAGGCACTTTGCTATAACTGTTCATTGGCAGTCTTTGATATCGTGAATATTTTCAGAATTATTTTATTTTTCTTTTTATTGAGAGAATTCCCGAAAAGCTTTGAAAAAATTAAAATCGTTGTAAATCCTAAATCAATAGAGGAAAAACGGTCCGATCTTCAAGAAAACAATAGTTTATGAAGGTCTAAAATATAACGGTAAGCAAAAATCCCTAGCTTTTCTGGTATAAGATTTAGCAATTTTATGACGTCACAACTGGAAAACTGTTTGAAATATAGAAGAGGCTGTAATTCTGAAAATAATCAAGTTATCAAAGATTGCCAATGAACACTCATAACGAGTACCTGAAGTTCCTTTCAAGTCATCCAATCAAATGAAAGATGCATCAACCAATCACCAATCGTGCAATGTTATTTGAAGATTTGATGCCTATGCTATGTTTACCAGCGTAAAATCATCACAACATTATTTCTTATCACGCTGAGCCATTATCAAAATATATTTTCTAAGTGAAGGCCCTTCGACAAGACTTTTAGAAGAGCTCGTTGACAGCACTATACCAAAATCAGGAACATATTATGGTCACCAGGCCCCTGACTGCGAGGAAAGCAACTGATACCATGCCTTAATAAAAATTCCAATTTTCAATTTAAAACATGAGGAATGTTCCATCAATAATATTTTTACGGCTAGAGTAAGTTTGAACCTTATTCTGGACTCTATGCCATCCATCATCTATAGGGTACTGTAATTGCGAGATGACACGTGTTTGTGGAGTTTGTAAAGGCTGAACGTTGAGTGGCACAGGGTCTTGCGAAACTAATCCTTGTTGCAAAATTCCTTGATGTTAGTTTAGAAGAATATCACTTACCTATCCTACCTTTTGTTACATAGCCTGTACTCTATTTGGCCTTCGCGACTGAGCATACCTGGAACAAATACGACTGCAGCTATTGTTGGACGCAGTGCAGGAGCACAAGCTGGGTATCAAGTCGTTGCCTTGATTGTTACCCTTGCAATTGCCATTGTAGGTGGAATTATTACAGGTAACGTCTTGTTATTTTCTCCTTTTTTCAATGCTATGTACAATGCTAAATAGACCTTTTTGCTTGCTAGAAAGAGGCTTGGGTCGAGCGTCCAAATCTGCTGAAGTTTGAGAAGGAAAACGAAAGCCCTACCCCTGTTCTCAGTAGAAACACTGCTAGCTGTGACATGAAGTTGCTTCGGGTCTCGGAACATTTTTGAGAGAGTTAATCAACGATAACTTTACTCAAAGTGAGTTAGGAATGGTTCAGTTTATACACAGGCAAGCTTTATTCGCCTTTTGGTCTTGTTTCTCCTTATTTTCATTCAATGTTGACTGATTATTATTTTATCACATTATGGACGTTAAAGAATCCCTACACTATTCAGCTGCAGGGAAGGCACATCATTAGTAAGGAATCTGGTTGTCTCCTGTTTCGAATTACGAATTTAGAACACTTACAGCAAGGGCGCCTACCTTGTATGAATTGGGTTTATTCACAGTCCTGTTTTCGTGACATAATACACAGAGACAGCAATTGCTCCGTGTACTATGTCACGAAAACAGGACTGCGAATAAACCCAATTCATACAAGGTAAGGCGCCCTTGCTTACAGCACACAACATTGTTGTTGTAACGTTGTTGCTGGAGTCAATTTAACCTGACAATCCGTGAAATTTATCTACGAGTGAGGTCCAAATCAGCTCTTTAGCTGCCCTTCCTAACCTGCCTTACAAATAAAGAATGTATATGTATGAATGTACGATGTAAAATCTTTCCTTTCCTGTCATTCGTAGGGTTCGTAATCAAACTTATTGATCCTCCATCAAAAGACCAACTCTATGATGATCAGTCATATTGGGAAGTCCCTGTAAGTCTTCCACTTGTTAGTAATAGAATACATTTGAAGCTCCATAGTCTCAATAATTGGAAGCTTAAAGGAGTTTAAACTTTGAACCTTTCTGACTTAAACATTACAAGAGAAATAATCAATGATTCGACGTATTGAAGATTGAAGTAGTTCCAGGTGAAACAACCCTCGAATTATTGAGGTTCAAATGCAGCTGTAGTATCTTTGGGGTAAAATGAGTAAGCTTGGGGGTAAAAATAGGTAAGCCAAAAATGTAAATAAATCTGGTATAAATCTTTATTCGCAGATTATCTCGAGCTACAACTGTTGGAATTACCCTCCTTACGCCTCCAGTAACGACCCTGTCTGGTGTTGAAAGGACACTGGGGAAAAGCTTTAAATTACGCATTTTCGAGGGGATCTGAAAAAGCATGGCGGGGAGGGTTTCGTAACAAACTAACATGGTGGAATCATTTTTTTTTTCGATGGGGAACCGAAAATTTTGATGGGAAACAACTGAAATAATGTGTGAGAACGTTTATATTCAAACTTAACGGGGAAACAACTTTTCTTGGCGGGACATCATTTTCCTTGTTTGGGAATCGTTTCAAAGGGGTTGTCTCTGAGGGGCTGCACCTTTGGTGCAAATGTTCATCCAACAATAGACCTTTATGTATTCTACAAAAGAGTCTGGGTCGAGCAATGTTTTTATACACTTTTATTCGAAAGGTTCGATTGAGTGGCGTTAGAACTTCTATCTCTATTATATGGTGCACATTCAACAATTCTTCAGATTTCTGCAAAGTGTATAGAAATATTGCTCGATCCAGGCTCTTCGGTGGGCAAGATAGCTGAAGGGTTTCCAGCAATCAACACTCCCATTTAACCCGAAACCTGCCCATTTTATCCCTTCAGACCTTACAGCTTTGTGTTTCCAGCTTCCATTTTTGTTGCTGTAAATTTAATGTTGAAAAGTGAAACGATACTAAATCATCCTGAAACCTGACACCGTTTACAGCATGAAACATCTGATAGCAACCACCAAAAGTTGACTTTGGTCTTTGGGGCCGCAAAGGATCATCGATAGCTATGGGTCTTCAAATGTGAATTTTGACGAGAACTTTCAAATTTTTCACTTGAAAATTCAAATTTTGTACCATGAAGTCGACTTCCAAATTGACTTATAGATTGAAAAGTCGACTTGTGTAAACTTAACGGGTTTTTATCATAAACAGGAAGAAGATACTGAACAAGGAACTCATGAACCTGGGGAGCGCCTTCATCTCGTTGAAAAGGTCAATCTTTAGAGGAATTAGTTGATATAATAACATGTAACCTATTTTCAGGGATTTCAAATCAGATACCCAGGGGGGGGGGGGTACTTCATTGTGACCATGACCCGACCTGAATCTGGACTTTGACAAAAGGACCCATTTGTATGACGCGATTTCCAAAATTTCGAACCCATTTGCGTGAATATCAGGAAATTTCAAGTCCATGCGTATGAATTTGGTTGATTTTGAAACCCTTTAGAACATAACAGCAAACTTATAAATGATTATTTACAACTCGTTGTGGTGTGTTGAGTGTTGACTTGACTTTATCGTTTCGCAAGCTAAATGCAAAAAGAGATTTTTCGGTAGTTTTGCGGCTAATCATTATGGGACCCATTTTTGGGGACCCATTGGTAAGAAAATCCTAAAATACCAACCCATTTATCAGAATCAAGCCAAATATCGGACCCATGTGTAGGGAATTTCAGATGAAATAACCCACCCATATGAGCGGCACGTCCAGTATGACTTCACAATGAAGTACCTCCCCCCCTCCCCCTGGGATCAGATAGATCAATATGTTCGATTTAGCAATCTACGCGTATTTTTTATAAGAATCTAATTAGTTGAGCCAATACTTAAAGTTTCTTGAAATTATCAGATTTTGAGTACTCAGAATTTTTGGAGTTTCTTACAAGTTTCTTACGAGTTCCATAACAATCTTCACGTTTACCACCTGTGCCTGCGTGAACATTTCAGAATAAAGTTTTTTGAAGCTTTTCCAGAGTTTAGACATCAATCAAGTACCTGCCGAGTGCGAGTAATATGATACAGGAAACAAGTGAAAGTAAACAGATGCCAAGGATTTCCTTGACTAAAGTAAATTGTCGCTTAAATATTTTCCCCAGTCCTGGAGTTTCTTATCTTTTTAGCGATCTGAGAGTTGAGGTTCTTATGAAAAAATACGTGTAACCTGAACATTCTTTGTTTTATACCATTATATCTTTTTTCATTATATTTGTAGTACTCAAGTCATGATTTTAGTGCTGTAGTGTTAGAAAACAGCTTTTATTCCTTGTGTTATGCGGCTGTACTGTACAACATTAGCAACAAAAAGTTTGGATGGTTTATTTTCGGACAGACGTAGTCCATCAATTGACTAAAATTTTTGGTATACAAACTTGTTAGTGAAGGCTTTTATTTGTTCCCTTTAGTAGTGTGATCCAAATTTTCTGTTAATTTTGTCCAAGATGTGTCAAATCTCCATCCAGAATTTTTACTTAGATCTGCCCCAAATTTGCTCAATGATAGTGCACATTAAATTCAAAATGCTTTGAAAAGAAAAGCTTCATACAAAAAACTTCGGACAAAAAGATTTGGACACTTTGAAAAGGCGGAAACAGTTTCCATTTTACAGCACATTAATTGAATCGTTCTCTTGAAACAAGTTATATTTGTATAGGATTAACCTAATTTTAACCAAAAATTGGCAATGAATGCTTAAAATCGAAGTATCAAGTAAAAATATAGCCAAAATATAGCCAAAAGAGATTTTGGAAGCAAAAAGGCAATTTGGAGAAAAAAATTCAAATTGTGATCCAAATAGAGTTTTTATAACAGTTTGACAGTCCTTGGACATTCCACCATTCTTCATTCAAGCAAAGATCTGCCAGACATGATTTAAAGTTCAGTGTGCTTTCCCTCTGCTTGTGAAGTACCACCCTCTATAGATCCATGCAAGACAAGCTTTTCAATGTCATTGAACATCGCTAAGGGTGAGACATTTGGAGACTCAAACTTGACAACTCTTCCTTGATTATCAATCAGATATTTACAAAAATTCCAGTTTGGTTCTTCCCCATTTATTGACTTCAACCACTTGTAAATTGGATGGGCATCTTCTCCGATCACTTTGATTTTGGAAAACATAGGGAATTGAACTGCATAGGTTTGCTTAGCAAATCTCTCAATGGCACTGTTTCTCTTTGGTTCTTGACTGCCAAATTGATTGCATGGGAAAGCCAAAACAACAAATGAATCATCATGAAAGATGCTTTGCAATTCTACCAGCTCTTTGTAATGATTATCTGTGTAGCCACATTCACTTGCTATATTTACAATCAGCAAAACCTGAAAGAAAGAACAAAATAATAGTCGGACCCTTGTTGAAATCGGCCTAAGCTTCACTTTTCCAATTCATTCCTAAGATTTTTCTTTCCATCATGTAAGCATTCAGGAATTTAGTGAATTTGGAGCTGGATGTCATAGTGCACTCCATGTAAAACCCCTGCCAGACATGTCCAGCATGAGCTACGTAGAATGCAGCCTGGGCTTGATGTAGTTTACTAGCAAATTATTGGTAATAATTTTCGAAATTTATTGAGCGTTTAAAATATGGCACTAGCAAAATCTAATAATGGACAATAATGTGAATACTTTAACAAATCATGTTTCCGTATTGGCCTGTATCGAAAGAAAATTGTTTTCTTTGTTTCTTATTGGATCTAATTCTAGGTTCACAAGTGCGGTGCACAAAAATGTAACTTTCCATACAGGGTACTTGCCATACGATCGCTTTGATAGTTTTTATCCTAAAGTCATTCTAACGACCTGACCGTTAGACCTAACTAAGCTATACAAATATTGAAAAAAGTTCTTCCAGAAATTTAATTTAAATCAACTACCAAGGTAGTAAACCACCAGGGTGAATCTGGGCATTTCTCTGCGCCGAAGATTGCGCCAAAATATAAGGGCTTAGTATGGAGAAAACTTTTCTCTGCGCCAAAGCAAAGATCTTCTTACAATATGCAGCCAAATTCACCCTGGGTAAACCACAGTTTACAAAAAAAATTATTAATTCACTAGGCTAGGCCTAAATTTTTTAAACTTTTAGGCCTAGACTATTCACTATATAATGTGATATATGTGAATTCATTGAAGTCTGTCTCGACTCGAATTAGATGTCACGTGAGATTTGCGAAAACACAAAATTACTCATGCAAAACACTTCAATTGTTGTTATTCGCGGGAATTTTCACGCGACATCTAATTTGAGACAAGACTATAAGTATAATAATGTTTTAGTACTAGCTACTGTACTGGTTGATTTTATTTAGGCCTGTTCTTACTTTCCCGCGAAATTCTGAGAAATCGACGATCTGGCCATTGATGTCTTTTGCTTGGAATCCATAAATATTTTCAGGAACTTCTGAAGCATCAAAGTTGCCAGCACATTGAAGTGCAAATGAAAATAATAGAACCAACACGATCATTTCTGCTGTAACTTCTGTAACACCAATGCACAGGCCTAAAATTGTAAATGGCGACGTGGAGCCTCTGTTCCAAGCATAGCCACAGGGAAACAGAAAGACAGATTTAAACCAATCAGCGAGGTCAAAATACAAAGGAGGGAATTTCAAAAATGCTAACCGTTTTCCTGCAGACTGCAATCCTCATCTCGAGAGGAGGAAATTTCATCGCTTTTTGCTGAGCGTTTTAAAAGAATCTCAAGGCAATCAATAGAACGATGTTTAGCGGTGATAGTTTCCACAATGTAAATTCGAGATTTGAAGCATCGATCGAAACCGGTCAAACGCCTAGGTGGAAGAGGAAAATGGCTGAAAGCTGCGACAGAGGAAGCATGAAACAAAACAGAATATCGACGACACCATCTTCGACTTGCCGTCCTAAAACACCACGAAAGACGCCAGGCTCAAGCTCAAGGACACCATCGAAATCAAGAACACCGTCCAAATATTCTACAAATGGCGACAGATTTATTCCCAATCGCAACCGAATTGACTTTGATAATGCCCATTTCAAATTGGTCAACGAAGAGCCTAAAGACAACAACAACAGCCCTTCAAAAGATGAAGAAGAGCGAATTTTTAAAGAAAATCTGAACCCAGGCTGCTCAGCTTCGAAGATATTGTCCTTTAGAGTGAAAGCACCAGAGTCTGAAGGTAAAAATCACCACCTACGGAGTTTCAGTTTCATTAATTTCAAAACAATTCCCATTCCCAACCAGAAACTTTGAGTGAATACTGTAGTCTGTAGAACAAAAGACTTTTATTTGCCAAAAGTCTCTCACTTAGCAAAAGACTTAGCAGGAAATTAAGGGCCAAAAGGTTAATAATTAAGGACAATACCAACATGAGAAAGGGGCTTGAACGTGTCTACCATTGAGCGAAGGTGTTGCGGCGCAATGGTGTAATCCTCTGACTTAGCAGCCAGAACAATCAGGCGGACAGGGTTCGATCCCAGGTAGAACCCACCATTTGAGCGTCATGACAAGGGGTTGGGGACTCTTCTCTACTTCTGCGATCCCAGTGCTTGGAGTATGCCTATTTTCGCTAAAAACGCAACTTCACCTACCCCATTTCTAGCCTTCCTTGGTGATGCCCTTGGAGTATGCCTATTTTCTGATGCTATAAAAAATTTGTGTACATCCTCCATGAAAAGACTGGAAAAGAAATATTTGATTTATCCCAATGCCAAATACCATGTGTGAGGCTTGACTTGTTAAAGTCTCAGTCGTTCGCTGACTGAGAGACGGACGCTCAGACGGAGCTGAGAGACGGAGCTGAGACTTCAACAAGTCAAGTGTGAGGCTGGTGAATCTGGCATATTTTGTGTGCAATTTCTTTTATGTAAGCAATCATTTTTTTGTTCCTTTCAAATATTCTGGCCTGGCATAAAGACATTTAAATATTGGTGTAAATTCTTTGGCATACAGAAAACAACTTTTACCAGGGAATTTTTCTCTCGGGACTTTAAATGTAACTTTTTAAATTGTTCATAGGTAGCAACAGGAATGGAAGAATCCTTTACAGTCAAAATGCCTCTGGAGGAAATGTGAAAAAATGCAGAGGCAGAGAACATTATATTACACAAGTCCCAGAAAGAATATTGGATGCACCAGACTATATCAATGACTACTGTAAGGATGTTTTTAATTTTTGTTTTCAAACGGTCTCACTAAAGAGAATAGGCAAAGTAGATAGACTGATTACATGAGTCTCAGTTTTACGCATTGAATTGAATGATAGTTATGGCTTCAAACGAATAATAGTTATGGCTTCAAGATTAAGAATATTGAACGAATACAAGGAATCACGTCGTTAGTCTAAAAAAGTAGATAGTTTTGTCTATAAATAAAACTAAGACAATACACAGATGAATTATGATTTATTGAAATTCTGCTTCAAGACTCATGACTTATCAACAACATAAGCAAATGTGACAAACAAATACCTACAATTTCTGAATCTTCTTATCAAGATCTAGCTCATCAATGCATTTGATTTTGCGAAAATAGTTTTGAAAATGTTATGTTTTTACGGTAACAAAACCGTGACTAGAAATTTTAAGGCACAAAAAATTGCTGGACAATCCCCAAAGGTAATTGGGAGATGCCCAACCAGTAAAATAGTGATCTACAACCTCATCAAATTTGCTAGCAATCCAGCCTCATGATAATAGAAAATGGACAAAAAAGGCTGAATGACAGCCAAAAATGGATATGATTATGCATTGCAGCCTCTTTATATGCCTAGTAAACGTTTGACTGACTAGATAATCCAATAGAATTTATTATGATAGCTGTGAGGCTAAATTGCTTGCACATTTTATCAAGGAGTTTTGGCCGGTTTTAAAGGACTTTGAGATGAAGCATTTTTATACATAATTGCTTGTAATATGAGAATGATATGACCTTGACAAACAAAATTTTCGTATGTAAGTTGATAGATATGTTAGCTACACAAGCATTACCAGTTTATAGGAATCTAACTAATGGTACATTTTTTAAGTCACCCGGTATGATAGCCCTTATTCAACATAACCCCTCCTTGAAGTTAGCAGATTTGCCAGGATGACAGGGATATTGAAATTCTGTAAAAGTATTAGTAAAAGTATAATTAGTAGAAGTCATCTCACAAAAAATGCCTCTCCTTTTTCGTAGAAAATTATATGCCTCAGGTACTCATTTGAGAGAATATATGTAGTGTGGTCTATGTGCAATGCTCTCTTTGAAAATAATCGAGCTGGTGTCTTCCATTTTAGATTTAAATCTTCTTGATTGGAGTGGTGGAAGTCAACTTGCAGTTGCTCTGTCAAACAATGTGTACCTCTGGGATTCAGGAACTGGTGATATTGTCCACCTCTGTCAACTTGACTCACCAGGAAGTTACGTGTCTTCTTTAAAGTGGGAAAAGGGCAATTGCTACCTTGCCATTGGAACAAGTGACAGCAATGTTGAGGTAAGGGCATTTCATCCTGCACTGATAAGAAACAAGGATACATACCAAGTGCGCCAAAGAAGTATACTTTTGGCAGACCATTGATAAATCGCAGACTAGGCTGATTTTGAAGCACATGTTGTGGACGGAAAAGTTTCGAACAAAATCCCTTGTACAAAAAACTTTTGGACACTTTTTGAAAAATTGGAAACAATTTCCTTTTTTCAGCTTATTGATCAAATAATAAGATCTTGCGCTCAAAATGGGTTGTACTTGAATAGAATTTACTATAACCCAATTTTAACCAAAGATTGGCACTGATGTTTCAAATAGAAGAATAGAGCAACACATTTAGCAAAGATAATTATCGGACGCTTTCGAAGCTAATTCGGATAAAAGCTTCGGAAAAAGTTTCGTCCACAACTTTTACCGTCTGAAACTTTTGGATTTTAATGTCAGCCAAAATAACTGATTTATAATGTGAAAGTAAAAATATAAAATATCACGTGTGTCCTAATCTTGAAATTTCAAAGAGGAGTCATCTGGTTGGTGTCTAGCTAGGGCTTCTCGTTCCTCTTATACAGACAGATCTTCTTATAGCAAAATGAAACATTTTAGTATCAGCTTAAAACTTTGCACATATCTGGTCCTTTTTTCTCTGATAACTTGCATTGCAAGTGTGAATTGAAAGGTTCGCATTCCTTGCCTTTGCTTACTAGTTCCAAAAACTAATGGAATAAATGGCCCTCTTTTGTATCTATCATTCACTGATTGTAAATTTTCTTCTTCCGCTTTCTTAAAATTTGAGGTACCTTTTTCAAGTGTCAAGACACTTTGGTGTCAAAATATTGCGATTTAAAAGAATCATTTTTATCTTTCCATATTTCTTTCCCTTGGTGATTGTGACATTTTATTTTCCTTTTCGATTAACTGTTATTTGACAGTGTGCCTCAAAGAAAATTAGGTAGCTAACTAAAGCAGAAAAATTATATGTAACCAGTTTGTTCCGTGACATATTTAGACCTTTTAGCTATTGTACTAAAGAGTCTGGATCGAGCGATGTTTTTATTCATTTTTATACGAAACTTTCGATTGAGTGGCGTTATACCTTCAATCACAATTGTGCGCATTCGAAAATTCCTCAGATATCTACGAAGTGTACAACAATATCGTTCGATTCTGCCTTTTTTTAGAATAGCTAAAATGTCTATTGCACAAAGAGATCTTCTTAACATCGGTATAATAATCAGAATTTGGCGATTTTTTAAACGAATCGTTTTGGACTGTCTGGTGTAGTATTTTTTACATAACTTTTCAAGCTTTTAAATTGTATCTCATATTTCCTTTTTCAAAGTTATGGGACATCGAGAAGTCGAAAAAACTGCGAACGTTGACAGGACATGCATCGAGAGTTGGTTCATTGTCTTGGAACTCACATTTACTCTCAAGGTCAGTGTTCGTTGTTTTTCTTTCGTACATCCGAAGAAAACAATTTTTCAATTATGAAACCATCAATGTAAGAAACTAGATTTGTCACAAGTTGAACACAAAGTCTGTTGTTAAAAACGCAAAGCCTTGAGCAACTTCTGATGTGATAAACTTTTACCAAAATGTTTGTCAAAAATTTAATCGCCCAAAGTCCCAAATTGGCCAAGTATTTGTCACGCCGTAGTTTTTTTGTTGAACCAAGAGACGCTGGGAAATACACGACTGACAAAAATTCTCAAAAATCTTGCTTGTTATGGAGCAGTAAACCATTTAGCTATGCTACAAAAAAGTCTTTATCGAGCGATATTTTTATACTTTTGTAGAAATCTGACGGATTTTCGAATGTGACAACGGTAATGGAAGGAATACAAATGTATAAAGATATCGTTCAATCGGCTCGATCCAGACTCTTTTGTAGAATCGCTAAAGGCCTATTCTGAAAAATAAAATAACATTTTTTCTTTTGCAATAAGTATGCAACTCTGGTCTATACCATGTGATATAATCCTTTTTGTCGTCACTCAAATGACTATGATCTGCTTCCTCCGAATTTTGAGCTTTCGATTTCTCTACCCCAAAGCAAACAACCAAGGTGAACAGGGTTAGGGAACGTTCATTAGCAAAGCAAGTCTGCTACAACGTTATATGTTACAACTGTTTGGGGTGTAATCGTGTGGCCAAAAGGGCTGATGGTAACAATGAGAAAGATCCTTTCACATATATCTTGTTAAGGAGCTTCTGCAGGGGTAAAATGGGTAAGCTGAGGTAAAATGGGTACCGCCATTGTCAGAGGTCTGAAATTGGTACATTGTGAACAGATAAATCATTCTTTGTGACATCAAGAAGGGTAGTTCCAATAGTTGTAGCACTAGAAAATTTGTGAATCAAGATTTTTGCGAAATTTATTCACATTTTTCCTCTTACACATTTTATCCCAAGCTTACCTATTTTACCCCTGTAGACCCCACTTATGTATTGTTCTGCATGAAGAATGAAGACATGCCTTGAGATCACATGGTTTTACGCTTCTTTTCACTCATTTTCAAGTCAATGATTTAGGCCCTGAAGTACATAATTACTTCCTTTACTTGATTGGTCTTTTTTCTGTCACAGTGGATGCAGAAGTGGTGCGATACATCATCATGACGTCAGAATACCTCAGCATCAAATTGGTGTTCTCTCTTCGCATTCCCAGGAGGTTTGTGGTCTCGAATGGTCACCCGATGGCAAATATTTAGCGAGTGGTGGCAATGATAATGTAGTCAACATCTGGGATTCGACATTTCAAAGTTCAACTTCACCTTTGCATTCATTGACCCAACATACTGCTGGTGTTAAGGTACTTATCGTTATGTTTGCCATATTTTTTTTATTACGAAATGCCTACGTATTAGAGATTGGTAAAGAATCACACGAAATATCGGTTCTAGGTCTCTGCTACACGTTTTTGTAAGAAACTTGTTTATTAGAAACAGGATATACGATGACCAAAATTGAAGAAACTCTAGTAGTACGCTTTGGAAGCATTAAGAATCTTTAAAAGCCCAATTCAAGTTGAATACTATTCTCTGCAATATTTTGAGCGGCAGAAAAAACTTTTGTTGAGACCCGTTGCTTGGTATGTCAAGGAACTGCGGAACGCACCTATAGCAATCATAGAAACTACAAGGTGCGTCAAAAACTTCGTTTTTCAAAACAAACCAACCATGAAACTTACATTTTGTCCAGAATTAAGGATCTTTTAGACTTCATGGCTGACTTCACGTCTGTCCCATCTTACATAAAGGTTGTTCGAATGCAGGATCGCAGATAGACTACTTCAGCTAATGTTGTTTACACCGACTTCAGATAACGTGATTGTCCTCTTGGGGAAAACTTTCTTTTCATACAAGTTAAGAACTTCGTACCATGAAAAGCGTGATGCGGGTAACTGTAACAACAGATAAAGACATTATTTCCCGAGTGTATGGCCACTTGTCCTGAAGTGGGTATAAACAACGTTAGCTGAATTTGTCTATCCTGTAGCCAGAATCTCAAAACTTTGGAGATGACAAGTCAATGTATGTGTGAATACTTAACGAGAACTCTCACCTCTCCTATTAATGTTTATTTCAGGCGATTGCATGGTGCCCTTGGCAGACTTCTACCCTTGCAACTGGTGGTGGATCAGCAGATCGATGTATCAGGTTTTGGAATGTAAATACGGGAAACTGTCTGAATTCAATTGATACAAAATCACAGGTAAATCTCCAATAGCTTTCTTTTTGTTGGTTAACGTTTGCACAATACCTAAGCAACACCGGATGAGTAAAAGAACTTTACCCTAGTAGCAAACAAAACAAACAGCAAAAGGCGTTTGCAAAACGTTACGTCAATGAACATTTTACTGATTTCAGTAAAGATCAAATTACACTCTTTGCATGTTGCAATACACCAATTCAATTAACAGCCTCGTTTTGGAAATTACTCCAAAATTTTTCATACGAAATTTTAGAGCCCGGATTTGGATTTAGCACCCAAACTTTAGCCTAGCTACAGGTTTCCAAACCGCTAGCGCTTGTGATGCTCATTTTATGATGATTGGAAGTTAAACATTTTATAAGGGATTTGACCGCGAAAATCGCTCCGGGTGAAACTTTACACCCGGAGTACTTTTTTACGGTCAAATCCCTTATAGATTTTCCAGCTTTTACATTGCCATAAAATCAACATTAAGACCACTAGCAATATACAAACTTGTAGTTAGACAAAACTTTGGGTGCTAAATCCGAATCCGGGCTCTAAAATTTCGTATGAAAGAATTTTGAGTAATTTCCAAAACGAGGCTGTTAATTGAATTGGTGTATTGTGGAAATTATAGAAATGGTTGAAATACAGCATATGCATAATTCTTTCAAAGACTCGTGAACAACATTAGTGCTTTGCAGACGCATGTAGAGCTTCTGTAAAGCAGAAACTTAAGCTGAATTCACACTCTAAGCGTCGTTCTTGACGCATTCCAGATAGCAATGAAGTGCGGCAATGCAGCAAAGTTGGATTAATTCAACTTGTCCGCACTTGCCGCATCGCACAATCAAAATCGCATCAAGTGTGAATTCAGCTTTAGTCCTTTTCAAGCTCTTGTAAATATAGCCCAAATGAAAATTGCCAACAACTCTCGAACGATATTTCACTTTTCAGTGAAATAAATTGTTGCATCTAAATTAGTCATTCCTCTATAAATTGACATATAGTTGGTTGAAAGTAGAGCCTAATTCATTTCTACAAACACCGATACTTTTTTACTCACCTAGTATTTGGTAATGCTAAGATTTTGTCATATTTTGAATGCCTTGTTTTAAATGCACTATTTATTGAGTTAAAACTTAGCAGTAAGAGCATTTAATTGTTATTCGTTATTTACCTTGATAGGTCTGTGGTATAGTATGGTCAGAACGATACAAAGAACTTGTGAGTGGANAAAATCGCTCCGGGTGAAACTTTACACCCGGAGTACTTTTTTACGGTCAAATCCCTTATAGATTTTCCAGCTTTTACATCGCCATAAAATCAACATTAAGACCACTAGCAATATACAAACTTGTAGTTAGACAAAACTTGGGTGCTAAATCCGAATCCGGGCTCTAAAATTTCGTATGAAAGAATTTTGAGTAATTTCCAAAACGAGGCTGTTAATTGAATTGGTGTATTGTGGAAATTATAGAAATGGTTGAAATACAGCATATGCATAATTCTTTCAAAGACTCGTGAACAACATTAGTGCTTTGCAGACGAATGTAGAGCTTCTGTAAAGCAGAAACTTAAGCTGAATTCACACTCTAAGCGTCGTTCTTGACGCATTCCAGATAGCAATGAAGTGCGGCAATGCAGCAAAGTTGGATTAATTCAACTTGTCCGCACTTGCCGCATCGCACAATCAAAATCGCATCAAGTGTGAATTCAGCTTTAGTCCTTTTCAAGCTCTTGTAAATATAGCCCAAATGAAAATTGCCAACAACTCTCGAACGATATTTCACTTTTCAGTGAAATAAATTGTTGCATCTAAATTAGTCATTCCTCTATAAATTGACATATAGTTGGTTGAAAGTAGAGCCTAATTCATTTCCACAAACACCGATAGTTTTTTACTCACCTAGTATTTGGTAATGCTAAGATTTTGTCATATTTTGAATGCCTTGTTTTAAATGCACTATTTCTTGAGTTAAAACTTAGCAGTAAGAGCATTTAATTGTTATTCGTTGTTTACCTTGATAGGTCTGTGGTATAGTATGGTCAGAACGATACAAAGAACTTGTGAGTGGACATGGATACTCTCAGAATCAATTAACAGTGTGGAAGTATCCTTCAATGAAGCGAGTGATCGATCTGACAGGACATTCAAGCAGGGTCCTGCAATTAGCGATGAGTCCTGACGAAACTTTTATTATGTCTGCAGCAGCCGATGAAACTCTGAGATTGTGGAAAATATTTCCACAGGAAGAAAAAACTAAAGAGAAGAGCCGCTCTCAGAAAGACTCTTTGTCAATTTTTAAATTTCGGTAAGCTGAAATATTTATAGATTTATATGTTTTACGAATCCATTTTTATCCCCAAATCTATGACTCTTTTTGTGCTTCTTTTTACAAATTATGTTTTTGATAACTACCTAAGGGACCGCCACATATATATGTGGTCTACTGTTAGGTAAATATCGACAAGCTGCCTACAGAAAGAGGATTTTTTTAACTGTAATTTTTTCCAGCTTCTCAGCTGTTCGGGTTTCAATTTTCTGAAGACGAAACTATCGGGAATTGATATTCGGGAAATATCAGGGAAAATGGAGTCCTCGATATCTATGAGCGATAAATTCCATGTGACCTTTAGGACGATTAATTCATTAGGGGCCTGTGCAAGGGGCCCGAAAGGTAATGAAGTAAATGAATGTCTTGTACTTATCAATCAATGATTGGGCTGTAGTAATTTGGTTCAAAAATTTCATTGGTACGGATACTAATTTCAGGGATAATAAATGCCAAATTGAGAACCTGGGGATGTGCCTGCTTCTCGCATCTTCATGCCTGTTTGTCAAGAAAGCTAAACTTTGCGGAATAGGCTGGATTAACTAGTCATTTCCCCAGACTTCAAAGATACATTTCGTTTCCGGCATTTTTTCCAGGACATGTCATGAATTTGTCTTTGGCACATTCCTCAAATCTATTGGCCATATTTTTATATCAACGTCTCAACAGAAGCCCTATTTTTTATGCTATCGTATATTTTTATGTTTTAATTTTTTTTAATTGCCCTTTTCTTTTATATAATCTGTTTTGAAAACCTTTTTACTTTCTATGCTAGAGTTTATAGTGCTTTGAGACATGCCTAAACCAAATGTATTTTGCATTGTATTTTGTAACCTGGTTACCTGGTGTAAAAATGTCTAGAGGATTACAGAAAAATGATCAGGGGGTATTTGACCAAGATTCATTGCATTTAATAATCAAATTTATATAGAATCATTGTTGATTTGATCATAGAACGTATTGCATCTTGGTGAAATGTCCCTGATACCATCTTTTCTGTAATCATGCATTGTAGAGCTTTGTACCTTCCTTTATTTAGCAGTTTCCAATGAATTGTGTCCTCCTGTAAAAAAGCTCACTATAAAGTAGTCATATTTTTGTAGGTAGATATGAGATATAGAAATGTTCGATTATGTAGAAAATGTTGTTGTTGTTGCAGTGAATTTTTATTATATGCATTATTTATTTATCTTTGTCTCTCGTGTAATGAATGAATGAATGAATGAATAGGATGTACTGTACCATACCTTTGCGGAGAGGGGGGAGACAACTATTGATCAGTGTTTTTCCCTGTGACCTGACTGTGCACAGATTCTATGAGTTAATACAAAGAAACCACTAGCCATAGTCCTTTTACCTATTCTACCAAGGGCTGTATGAAATATATGCAGATTGAGCCCAAGTTAGACCCGTACTTGTCCTTTTAGGGAGATCAGTCATAACTTACTAACCCTGCTCTTCAGCTTTCCCTGACATTCTAATCTTCTCGGCTAGTGTAAATAAATGTTCATTTCATTCACATCACCTGTTGTCCTATTTAGGGTGCCTATTGTCTAGCCTCTGCAAGCTTTCTCCCACAGCTTTATCTTACCTGCAGCCTCATCCCTCCTCAGCAGCAGTCTTGAAGTTTTCTCCAGGCTATGTTTTCTGAAGTTTTCTGAAGTTTTCTCGTGATTTAAAGGGGGTTTGGAAGAAAGGAACTGTGCATTTCATATCGCCTTTGATTCTACAAAAGAGTGTGGATTAAACAATATTTTTATTAATACAATTTGTAGAAATCTGAAGAATTTTTGAATGAGCACAAAAGTGATAGGAGCTCTGCCGCAGCTCTATCAAACATTTGAAATAAAAATGCGTATAAAAATATCACTTGATCCAAAGTCTTTTGTGGAAGCTAGAAGATCTATTCGGCTCATTTCGAAGTTAGCGTGCGACTGTGTAGAACATATTATATACCTGTACGAAACAGTCAGGCCATACTTTTCAATTGTTTAGCAGTTCTCCAACGGAGGATAACCTGACCTTAGCAGTAATCTCCACCGAAATATGCTAATTAGCTCCAATTCGCAGTACAATAAACAGAACTTAAGCGGTACAAGATTCAGGTAGCAGCAAATTACTTCTACCTTAAAAGTAGTATGGCTAAAGTATGGCCATATTACTGCTAAGCTTAGCAGTGCTGTTTCATTCCGATATCTTAGACAATTTTACCAAATTCTGTTTATAATAATCATGAAATCTATAACAGACAATAACAGACATACTTTTTCCAAGCAAGGTAACTTAATGTCTCATACAGACTATTAAATTTGTGCAACAATACTTGACAGGAAATCATGCTTTTTCAATTGACAACAGACTGCCAAATCTAAAATGTTGTATTATTGGGAACTTATTGAGAACTTCAGCCTTGTACATCTTCATCAGTCCTGAATTAACTTTGGACCAGTATGGGACACTACTGATGTTCCATAGTTGATTTGAGTGTTCCGCAAATGGTCCAGTTTTGGTTTCATTAATGTATTTTATGCAGCCAAAGAACATGTACTCATCACTGTGTTCAGCAACAACTTTCGTTTCAACCATATGACTTGGGTTTATTGATGGATGATCAATGAGTTGCACACTTCCCCAGATAAAGGGTAAGAAATGAAAATCATCAAGACCCCACACACCTTGACTGCCTGCTGGTTCCATTCGGTATACTTTATGCAGTTTTCTTGTAAGCTCTACATATTCATGAAAAATCTTAAAAACAATGGCAATGTTATCTTTCTCTGTAAATATCTTGAGCTTGTATAAACAGCACATGAAAGCACAGAATGCTGCCTCGTGTCCTGTTCCATAATCTATCCTTGTTATATTACCAAATCCATCACATAAGTATGACTTTAGTTCAGTTACAGCCCCTTTGTAGGGTTCGTTTAAAAAGGGCATTAACAGACTTTCTGCAGTATCGTTAAGCCGCCCCAGCCAATCTTTAAATGCTTTGTTACCAAATCGTTGGGGTTGTTCAACAGGGGGGATTTCATCTACCCAACCATCAAGCTTTTGTAGAATTTCACACATCTTTTCAACAGGTTCTGAGACATGATATTCACTTTTCATAGATTTCCCCTTTATTGACTCATTTAGCATTGTGATAAAGCAAATAAAGTCTCTGTAGGCCTGTGATCGCAGCCATTTTGGAAGGTCCCCCAGCTTCAATACGAATCTCTCTGGTTCAACAAAAGTTGGTGATTCTACGGAAGAGTTTGCAACATCAGAATCAGTAGAACCGCCTTCTTCCTTTGCATTCAACACTTGTGTCTCAGTCTTTTCAGCCATGGATCTTTTATTAATATACAGAAATTTGCCTCACTTTCCTGCACTTCTGTTCCCTCCAAAATTTACTTCACAACACAACAACAACTCCTCTGAGCTAAAACCATAGAAATTTCTAGCCTCACTGCATAACTCACTCATCTCATTGAATTGAACTGCTGTTGTTGTTGTCGCTGCAGTGAGAGCCTTATTTCCCTAGAACTGTAAAAGCACTTATATCTGGTAAAAGTGGTCAAAAATTTCAATGAGTTTTAGTTGTCGCTGCAGTGTAGTTGTAGCGTTATCAGTTCAATCACAATCAAAGAGCGAAACTACGACATGTATTGAGTCTAAGAAATTTCTATGGCTAAAAGCTGCACGGCATTACATATCCCAGGATGCCTTCAAAAAAAGGTGTGGGAAATCAGAACACGAAATGCCCGGGGGGGGTACATGACTTGTGGATGGACGGGGGTCTGCCGCCCGGTTTTCAGAAAGCCACCCACTTTTATGATGAATTTTGGTGGAAAACCACCCATTTTTAGCCATTTTTTGGCGATTTCAGCCAAACCGACCCATGTTTATGGAAAATCTGCCGAAAAATGACCCTTGTTTAGAGAATTTTGGGCCCAAAAACCCACCCATATGGGCGGCACATACCCGTACCATCAACATGTTATGTACCCCCCCCGGGACGAAATGGCGGGAAAACTAAACTGCTGCAACTTTCTTTTGCAGTATTCTTTGCGATAATCTTATTAAATGTTCATCTCCACGTTTCCATTCCCAAGCAAAAGCTTGGTGTGTACCCGCGATTTTATTTGCGTGCTTCTATAAGCTAATACAGTTTTAGCCAGAATTCGATGGGTCCACAACCCCGGGGGTTACTTCCATATATAGAGCAACAGGAACGTACGACCCATAAGAATGGGGTTTAAACCTCGAGAATCCCTAAATATGGGTCTCAAACTATAAATATTCCACTAAAAACGGGTAGCTTTTTCAATTGTAACAAGAAGCTTGTCGAGCTTTTGTTTTCAATGTTTGATTTTTTCGCTTTAGTTTTAAAACTTGGTTGGTGGTAACTTTATCTTCATAACTGTGTGTTTGAAGTGAAATGAAGCTTGATTTGTAGAAAGTTCAACAGGTTTTTGCCCTCAAAATCCTTACAAATGGGTGTGACAATCGACCGAAAATTCTTAAGGATAGGTCTTTCCCTAAAAATTTAGAGGTACGTTCCACCCATCCAAAGACTCAAGTTACCCCTTGGATCAAAAATCGCCCTTTTTGAACCCATTCATTTTTGACAAAACACAAAGGCCATAGCATTATACCAATTAACGTTTGTCAAAAGAATTGATGGGTTCAAAATTCACACTTTTCTAAGGCTATACCCATATTTTTTATCACATATCGAAGAATACAAAATCACCCTTTTTCGCGATATAGAGCCTTGATTTTTGCCAAAAATCGAAGGGTGCGATATCACCCTTTCACAAAGCAATTCTTTTCTTTTCATGGAAAAAGCCTTTGAATTCGGGCAAAAAGATCGATGGGTCCAAAAACCACCTTTTTCTAAGGCTATACCCTTTGATTTTTTTGCCAAACATCGATGGCTCCTAAAAGCACCTTTTTCTAAGGCAATGCCCTTTGAATTCGCTTAAAAAATCGATGGGTCCCAGTTTCCCTTTTTCTAAGGCTTTTCCAATATACCCTTTGATTTTTGGCCAAAAATACATGGGTCCCAGTTTCACCAATTTTCTAAGGCTATACCCTTTGATTTCTGGCCAAAAATGCATTTGTCCAAAAACCACCTTTCTCTAAGGCTATAACCTTTGATTTTTGGCCAAGAATAGATGGGTCCAAAAACCACCTTTTTCTAAGGCTATACCCTTTGATTTTAAGCCAAAAATAGAGGGGTCCAAAAACCACCTTTTTCTAAGGCTATACCCTTTGATTTTTGGCCAAAAATAGAGGGGTCCAAAAACCACCTTTTTCTAAGGCTATACCCTTTGATTTTAGGCCAAAAATAGAGGGGTCCAAAAACCACCTTTTTCTAAGGCTATACCCTTTGATTTTAGGCCAAAAATAGAGGGGTCCAAAAACCACCTTTTTCTAAGGCTATACCCTTTGATTTTAGGCCAAAAATAGAGGGGTCCAAAAACCACCTTTTTCTAAGGCTATACCCTTTGATTTTAGGCCAAAAATAGAGGGGTCCAAAAACCACCTTTTTCTAAGGCTATACCCTTTGATTTTAGGCCAAAAATAGAGGGGTCCAAAAACCACCTTTTTCTAAGGCTATACCCTTTGATTTTAGGCCAAAAATAGAGGGGTCCAAAAACCACCTTTTTCTAAGGCTATACCCTTTGATTTTAGGCCAAAAATAGAGGGGTCCAAAAACCACCTTTTTCTAAGGCTATACCCTTTGATTTTAGGCCAAAAATAGAGGGGTCCAAAAACCACCTTTTTCTAAGGCTATACCCTTTGATTTTAGGCCAAAAATAGAGGGGTCCAAAAACCACCTTTTTCTAAGGCTATACCCTTTGATTTTAGGCCAAAAATAGAGGGGTCCAAAAACCACCTTTTTCTAAGGCTATACCCTTTGATTTTAGGCCAAAAACAGAGGGGTCCAACAACCACCTTTTTCTAAGGCTATACCCTTTGATGTTAGGCCAAAATATGAGGGGTCCAACAACCTCCTTTTTCTAAGGCTATACCCGTTGATTTTTGGCCAAAAAAAGATGGGTCCAAAAACCTCCTTTTTCTAAGGCTAAAGAGGGGTCCAACAACCACCTTTTTCTAAGGCTATACCCTTTGATTTTAGGCCAAAAATAGATGGGTCCAAAAACCACCTTTTTCTAAGGCTATACCCTTTGATTTTCGGCCAAAAATAGAGGGGTCCAAAAACCACCTTTTTCTAAGGCTATACCCTTTGATTTTTGGCCAAAAATGGAGGGGTCCAAAAACCATATTTTTCTAAGACTATGCCCTTTGATTTCTGGCAAAAGATAGATGATTCCAGAGACCACCTTCTTCTAGGGCTACCCTTTGATTTTTGTCCAAAACCGATGGATCTCAAATTCACCCTTTTTCTAAGGCTATACCCTTTTATTTTTGGCCAAAAATCCATGGGTCCCAAATTGTTTTCTTTTCAAACTTCCTACGTCCTGTTCAAATCTTAAATTGATGGCATTTCATGCAAGATCATTTGAATATAAACATGACTCATAAAGATGAATTTTAAAAATGTATCTTGCGACAAAAATATTCGCTGAAAGTTACTGCTACAATGTATATCGAAAAACTAAAACCTTAATAAACTTACAATGATGTGTCCCAGAACATGGTGTCCCAAAAAACCTGTTTGCTGTTAAATATTAAAAGATAACGATATAATGATAAACCTGACCCCTAAGACCTTAAATTAATTTTAGAGACCAAAATCTTGCAAATCCGCTAAATATTCATAGAGTTCTGAGCTTTTGAACTTCAAGTTTGTGTAAAAGCTGTAACCGGAGGCTTCATGATAGTATTTATCGTGAAAGTGGTATGGGGCTGTACTTTTTTATGTTTCTTGTCTATTTCAGAGCAAACTCAAAGTTATTTGGAAAGAATCGTCGCAAACCTAACTTTTCCAAAATTTATTGAAGAGTATGGATGCTGTGAGGAATTCGGTTGAGCAAAGTTTGAAAATGAGCCAATTGATGTCTCTCATCAATTAAATTTTGATTTGATGTTTTTGGATACTTACATTCTTCAACAAATTTTAGCAATGTTTACCTGAATTAAATTGCTTTCAGTGTCTTCTTTGTTTCGCTTTGAGATTAACGAGAGGTATGACATTGGATAACCTTCTTTCAGCTCGATTTCGGAGCTTTTTGCATATCAAGTTATTTGAGGGTCTCTGCTTTCAGCTGTCGCATATAATTGATCTTTAAAAGCTCGTAACTCAGTGAATTTTCAACGGATTTGCAAGATTACGGTGTTTAAAATTAATTGGGGGTCTTAGGGACAGGGTTATCTTACCATGGAGCCTGTTCATTGTATCGTTATTCTTTAATATTTAATTAAACGTCGAACAACTTTTTTGGGACACCCTGTATGACACTTTTATACTTTTAAGATATTTGTATACTTTTTCAAAGTCCATGTTCAACACGGCAGATAAGCTATAATAATGCTTGACTTGGCAAGAAATTAAAGTCTGTCTCAAATTAGGTGCCACGTGAAAATGGCCGCGAATGAAAACAATTGAAGTGTTTTGGACGAGTAATTTTGCGTAATGGCAAATCTCACGTGACATCTAATTTGAGACCGACTTTAATAGATTCTTTATCAATTCAATTTATTCAATTTGAGACGCTTTTACAGTGACCCTCTATAAGAAGAATACTTTTTCGACAAAACGGGTGCAAAAAACATCGACTTTAAGTTAAAAAAGATTTGATACGTTCTTTTGGCTAATTTTTCGAAATTTAAAAGAGACCGATTACAATAAAAACCTTCAGAAACAATTCCGATTTACTGATCAAAAGATTCCGGCGTTAATCAATCGATAGAGGTCGAACTTCGACCCAGAGAAGAAAACCAAACTTAAGGTATCTATACTAAAATTTAGGTGTCGCGAAGCGATAGGAATATCACATCTGGTTGGAAACTTTCGTTCGGCCTAACAAAAAAGTTAGTCAGAGTTTTACCTGCTAGACAGTTTTCGCGAATTTCACTCGAATGNTAAAGTCTGTCTCAAATTAGGTGCCACGTGAAAATGGCCGCGAATGAAAACAATTGAAGTGTTTTGGACGAGTAATTTTGCGTAATGGCAAATCTCACGTGACATCTAATTTGAGACCGACTTTAATAGATTCTTTATCAATTCAATTTATTCAATTTGAGACGCTTTTACAGTGACCCTCTATAAGAAGAATACTTTTTCGACAAAACGGGTGCAAAAAACATCGACTTTAAGTTAAAAAAGATTTGATACGTTCTTTTGGCTAATTTTTCGAAATTTAAAAGAGACCGATTACAATAAAAACCTTCAGAAACAATTCCGATTTACTGATCAAAAGATTCCGGCGTTAATCAATCGATAGAGGTCGAACTTCGACCCAGAGAAGAAAACCAAACTTAAGGTATCTATACTAAAATTTAGGTGTCGCGAAGCGATAGGAATATCACATCTGGTTGGAAACTTTCGTTCGGCCTAACAAAAAAGTTAGTCAGAGTTTTACCTGCTAGACAGTTTTCGCGAATTTCACTCGAATGTCATTGGTAATACTCGAATAAATATTCCTACTAAGAAAAACAACGACCATCAATTTTCTAAGGCTTTAAACCGATACTATGTTCTGCTTTGCGACATCTAAATTTCGATAAAACGCTGCAACATTAGTACTAACATTAAAATAGCCTTTCATCGATAGATTACAGCCAGAATTTTGAGATCCGTCTATTAGAACAGTCTCTATAATTTTGCAAAGAGTGCTCCTTTTAACTCCTCCGGGCGTGTACAATCTTAGTTGGTACCAACGAACCCTCATTCGCAGAGTCAAAATGTAAAAGCTTCTCTTCGTCAACTTAACGTAAAATCATTGGT
This sequence comes from Aurelia aurita, assembly GCA_004194415.1. NCBI lineage: Eukaryota > Metazoa > Cnidaria > Scyphozoa > Semaeostomeae > Ulmaridae > Aurelia > Aurelia aurita. The sequence goes on along the minus strand of REGM01000073.1, from coordinate 605,628 downwards.
AGGCACAGTTTCTATTGTTTACATCGATCATATAATCAGTCAATTAATCAATTAACCAATCTATCAAACAATTAATTGATGAAATCATTTGCGATTAGCAATTACAACAACACTAGAATATATCAAGGCCTCCAAACGTTTTGAATAAATTGTCAATGAAAGTTTGTAGAATTTCTTCTCTCCTGTAATATTTTGTTTTTTGTTTAGTTGTAAAACCGTGTAGTTAACTAATTTTCTATGCTATTTGTAAATTGCCACAGGGTTGCTATGTATTTCCATGCTCCTTGTGGTATTGTCTTGTAACTTTATGTATGTTTCTGTACATTTTATGCGAATATATATAAAAAAAATATTACAACAATACTGACAATTATCAAAAACATTTTCAGTTTATCCCTTTTTGCTTGAAGGGAATTATTTTTTAGCTTGGCAAGAAAATTGTGTCCCAGGGACCAAAAACATTAGATTAAAAAGAGGATCTTAAATTAGAACTTAAAACTATCCATACAATAGGCGCTACCACCTAAAGGAATCAAGGTGTATTGTTTTATTCACCCGGTATAATTATAATCACCCGAATAAAACTTATGACTTCGGTCAAAAATAATCTATCAGAAGCGGCTTTGGAATTCACCAGTGGATATTTGGTGCTCTGTTTATATAGTTATAGGGGCACTGTGTTGTCAAAGAACTATCGGTAAACACGCGCAGCTCTTTCTTACAGCCTTCATCTAGAATTAAAGCTTATTTAGATCAGTCTAGTTTAGTTTATATTCGAATTTGATTACTTTCTTCTAAATTTATTAATTAGAATCAAAGCATAGTTAATGCTCAAAGAAGATGACAACAGCAACAACAGTGGACAGACCTTTCAAGAAAAGAGTCACTTCAAAAGAAGCTGCAATCACCTCTTTCTGAGAATGGCGAGAGGAACCAACTTCAGTTCGATACATCACCAATGGCAATGCGGCAAGGCGATATTTTCAACCACAATTTTGTTTCAATAGCTCCTTTGCCTTGCCTCGAACTGACAATTATTTCAGAAAAGGTCTATATGATCTACGATCTGCATTAGCCACAAGTTGCTTCTTAACTTTATCAACTCGTAGAAGGAAAGAAATACTTCTCTGTTGGTGCTATTTTTAACAAAAAATATCATCTGACTCTATCTATAGATCAAATATACACAACGACTAAAGGAGCATATAAATCCTACAATCAAATGGCAGATTTACAACAATGCCTAGTTACTCAAAAAATCTCTACTTACTACCACTGAAATTACGAACAAAACTCGTTTCGCAGTTCTATCGATGGCGAAATATTCTACAACAAAATACGGTATAAGATCATGTCATAAAACAATCAAAATCTATTTATTTTTATCGTTACAAATGGGCATGAATAGTTAAGAAGTAACTTCATTCTCAAAAGTAGTAGTAGGAGATTCACCGAGCCTTGCGGGAGTACGAGATCTGTAAGGCGTTATCGGTTTTTCGTCTTCAAATACTTTGAATTTAAATTTTTTCTTCAACCGCTTCTTTATGAAATGGAACAGCAGAAAAAAGAACAAACATATCATGAATGCAAAGTTGGCAATGAAAATACCATTTGATGTGTTTTGTGCCAAGTCGTCTGAACCATTTAGCTGTAAGGTTGCAATAATCGCCATTGAAAGCAATAGAAAGGTTTCCCCAATATTAGCCACTGTGTTTCTGTATGGTTGACAATATGCATGAAGTGTTAGCACAACGTTTGAAATGATCACGAAGATAATCTATGAAAGAAAGTAAAAAATTAATGACCGGTGATCGTTGAAAACAATATAACCACATGGAACGTGTGTGCAGTACCGTGGGGGATGTTCAGTACCGTGGGGGATGTTCAGTACGTGTGGGGAGGCATCGAAAGCTATCGTGCAGTTTCTACAAGTACAACGGCTTTTGAGAAGGTTTCTCAAAGACCCCTCAGTGACACTTCAAAGATTTAGATTTTAGAGATTTCTAGCGCATTTAAAACACAGTTACATGGTTTCTAGATTTATTTCCCGTCCTTGTACGAGTCTCTAACGTATACACGTATTTTTTGGTTATAAGAAACTGCTTATAAGAAACTCAGCTCTCAGATCGCCAAAAAATTAAGAAACTCCAGCACTGGGAAAATATAACTTAAGAAACTATTTATTTTAATACAAGGAATCCTCAGCATATTTTTACTTTATTTGCACTTGTTTCCTGTATTATATTACACACCAGGTAGTTGATCGATGTCTAAACATTGGAAAGGCTTCAAAAAACCTTGTTTTGAAGTGTTCATGAGGGCACAGGTAGTGAACATGAAGATTGTTGTGGAATCTTTAAGAAACTCGTAAGAAACTCTGAGAACTCAAAATCTGATAATTTTAAGAAACTTTGAGTACTGGCCCAAATTCTTAGTTTCTTATAAAAGAATACGTGAACCTTTAGTCAGACTAATGCTAGATAGAAAAACGAGGCCACGCAGTGACCTATGCAGGGTGAGAAAGGAGAGGCAAGGAGGATAAGAAATTCCCTGTGCTACTCAATCCTGCGACAAATAACAAAACCAACATCGGAAAAGTGATTCGAAGATTGATTAATAGTGATCATAAAGTGTTTAACCCCACGGTACTGAACATCCCCCACGGTACTTCGGATGCCTCCCCACACGTACTGAATATCCCCCACGGTACTCCGGATGCCTCCCCACACGCATCATGGTATCCCCCCACGGTACTCCGGATGCCTCCCCACGGTACTGCACATCCCCCACGGTACTCCGGATGCCTCCCCACGGTACTGAACATCCCCCACGGTACTGCACACACGTTCCATGGGGTGAATATGGGAAAATTTTGTAACAACTGCATCCCTTACTTTACGTTTAAAAATCGAGTGGCGATAATACAAAAGGATTTCTGTGGGAGATTAGTCAAGCTACAAATGTAACGTACACAACAGTTACAATTACAGTTATTTATTAAAGTCCTCAACTATAGCACATACAATATTCTAAGGATTGTACAAGTAGGAATATTTGCCCATTAAAAATCATGAGCTAATCTAAAAAAGTGTGTTTTAAGCGGCGATTTGAAACTATTTATGTCCTTTGTACCCCCAACCTCAAATTGCAAAGTATTCCACAAAGTAGGGTTCTGCATATCTCAAAGAATGAGTACCCAGAGTCTTACATTTGCATCTTACAATGATACCAAGGTGGCTAACTCATTCGTACCGCATGCGAAAAACGGTTGTTAAGAGAATACCTGAGTGTATATAAAAAGTAGAATGAATCCAAACATCTGACGCACGAATTTATCAAATTTTGAAGCTTACCAGAGAGTGTTTCAATTACAAACAGAAACACACGAGGGTTGCATTGCCTACTCAGCTTCTCGGATCGATACAACAAATTCGCAGAGGCAGATTTCGCATTTACTCTTCCATTTTCTATATATTCTCACGACGTCTTCTCATAACACCTCCTGTTCGCATGCAGCACGAGTGCATTAGCTATGAAGTTTACTTGATATTTTAAGCGGCTTGGTGTAATAACATAAGTGTTTTGACCTATCGGCCGTCAAAAAAGATTCTGCACAATCACTAATAGCCTTGTGAACTGACAGCAACGGATGCTACTGTTATAAAATCTGCACTTTTGAACACATCTGCTATTGGAATTTCACATGATTATTGCAATGAAGCGAGGGCTTCATTTAGTAAGATCTGTAGACTGAGGGTAGACTGGTAAGATATGTTGATTATCAACCTCGAAACTCCGTTCTGCCTCAGAGTATCAAGAAGGATCGACTAATGCAAACCTAAGCTTCCAAGGCTCATACCTGCGTCAATATTCAACCGATTTTAAAGTATTTTTTAGTCAAGTCTAATTTAACATGCAAGAATCATGCGAATGCAAAAATGGAGTCCCTCGGTTTTGCCAGATTTTCATTAGTTTTCTTCAATCAGAGGGGAGATTCATTTGGACACCCTGCAAGGTGAGTGATTGGATTTACACACAAAAACGTGCATTGTTGTCATACAGTTATAATATGTTGCAGTATAAATGATCGAAAAATCCTTCTCTTATTACAAAGCTTATCATTTGTACAAATATAAAAATAGTACCTGCTTTATTCCTCTTTGGGGTATAAACACATAAACAGCCACATATGCAAATCGTCTAACCAAATCAGCTGCCCACCAGCAACGATAATTACTCCTAAGTATAAAAAATAAGCTTTAGAATAAGGTATGAAAGTATAAAGTAGTTAGTGTAAAACAACTTTACCGGTTGAATGAAAAAGGTTCGACGTTTGCCCAACTCTACAATAATAACTTATCCACCACCTTGAGCGAATCGTACGTAATGTTATTGTAGGATGCCAAACTTAGATGTGAATCTATTTCACTAAGGGCCTGATTACAAGAGCAAGGCTGGCCCTGCTAATAAGGCTGCCTCGGTAAACAGGGATGAAATGTTGCGTGCGATTACATGGAGTAATTCACCTCAGGGCTGTGAAGTAATTTTGGCGGGACAAATCAAATCATTGGCAATATGGCGGCTTTGTACATGCGCAGTTGAAAACCTTAGAAAGCCAGCCAAGCGATTCTTAGGCAATTACAAGCGATTACATGTGAAAAACGTCGTTATTTCAACCCTTAGAACAGCGATGTTATGCAGAAGTGAGATCCTAGCTGCCAGGGCTGGCCCACTTAACATATAATCGTGTTTCAGATATGCTAAATGTCTTCTAGGGACAAAGGGATCTCGCCTAAAATCGTCCACCTTGGAAAACAGTGCCATCCCTGCTGATATAATCCGGCCCTAAATCGGTCATACCATTCTAAAGTTATGGACAATTTTAACCAGCTTTTTCTGCTCCGTTAACCATGGTTGGAGAGGAAGATTAAGGAAAGGCAGTGGGTGTAGGAGTAGTGCACCACGCTCTAAAGTCTGTCTCAAATTAGATGTCAGGCGAAGACATCTGTGAATAAAAAATTAAAGAGTTTTGCATCAGAAAACTTTGCATTATCACAAATCTCATTTGACATTTAATGTGAGACAGACTTTAATACGCTGGCTAAAAAACCAACAAAGAAACAAATAAACTATCACCTCAGGGCTGTGAAGTAATTTTGGCGGGACAAATCAAATCATTGGCAATATGGCGGCTTTGTACATGCGCAGTTGAAAACCTTAGAAAGCCAGCCAAGCGATTCTTAGGCAATTACAAGCGATTACATGTGAAAAACGTCATTATTTCAACCCTTAGAACAGCGATGTTATGCAGAAGTGAGATCCTAGCTGCCAGGGCTGGCCCACTTAACATATAATCGTGTTTCAGATATGCTAAATGTCTTCTAGGGACAAAGGGATCTCGCCTAAAATCGTCCACCTCGGAAAACAGTGCCATCCCTGCTCATGTAATCCGGCCCTAAATCGGCCATACCATTCTAAAGTTATCGACAATTTTACCCAGCTTTTTATGCTCCGTTAACCATGGCTGGAGAGGAAGATTAAGGAAAGGCAATGGGTGTAGGGGTAATGCACCACGATCTAAAGTCTGTCTCAAATTAGATGTCAGGCGAAGACATCTGTGAATAAATAATTAAAGAGTTTTGCATCAGAAAACTTTGTGTTATCATAAATCTCACCTGACATTTAATGTGAGACAGACAATAATACGCTGGCTAAAAAACCAACAAAGAAACAAATAAACTCGATGCTGCTGCATTGCAACGCTGCTGGTGACGAGAAGAGAAATGAGCAACAGATAGAGATTCTCCACATTACTGATTGAAGGATACGATGACAAAACAGTAACAAGTGATCTTACCTCAAACCCTTAGTGAGTGCATCGACAACTTGTTGGGGTGCACTTATCCTGCCAGTACATAGTAGCACAACGGCGAATGGCGGAAGCAATACGAACAGGGCGAGGACAACAGATGACGCAATGATCATATAGAGATGTTGACCTTTATAACATTGTAGACTGCCATCATAGAAGAATACCATTTTATCTGCGAAAAGATCATCTACAGATCAGAAAATACTTATTAAACCACAGCTACTATATACACCCTTGCACAAAGTAATTCGATCAAGGCTACACTCGTATACCGAATGTGCCAAAAGTTGACAAGTTTGAAAGTTCGTGTAATGTAAGACAAAGTTTACACGATGCCGGCACATTTCGAAAATTGTGAAAAATGTGACGGTAGCAAAATTTTAGCTAACGTTCACGCGATACCGGCACAATTTGAAAACGGTAGGAAATTTGACGGTAACAAACTTGTTGCAATCTCCCCAAGAATTTGATGCCAAAGAAATGCACCTAAACCTTAAGAATCGATCAGCCTCGTTCTGAAAGCGTCGAAAAATGTTCCGTTTTCATCGTTTTCGAGTGTTCACGCGATGCCGTTTTCAAAATGTGCCGGTTAGAGTTCCGTTTTCAAAATCTACCGTTTTCAAAATCTGCCGGCAAAAAATGTGCGTTTTCGTGTGAACGGGAGGCTTATCCGTCACATTTTTCACCGTTTTCAAATTGTGCCGGTATCGTGTGAATGCAGTCTAAAGCACTACATGGATTGGAATAAATCAAACTTTTTGGTTGATAGCCGAAAGGCAGAAGTATATCTTGCGTTTTTCTTATCTTCTTCTAAGCACTGAGCATTGCGGTAAATTGGAATCTAAAATATTCGTGACTTCAACATCTACTAAATAGGGCATAAAACAGTCAATCAAATAATAAAGATTCAGCTCGTACAGAACAATCAACAAGTACATTTTAGCCTGCGCGCAGCCTCGACACTCCTCCGCCTAAGTGTACACTTAGGCGGAGGAGTGTTGAGGCTGCGCGCAGGCTAGTACATTTCAGCTCCAAAAAAGTTAAGAAATGAATCTTTAATAACGATTTCTGGGATCATAAATTCTACTACTTTTTTTAAACATGGCTACCTTAAATTCATCTGGTAGTAGAATTAGTTTAAAAACTCATGGTAATTATTAATTTGAGTTTATTCAGATAAAATGATGGGACACTTCCTTAACAGCTGGTTTCCATTTCAGCGAATTCTCGAGCGAAATATTTTGCGAATTTGCTCGCTCACTTCAAGTACTAATTTGTTTTGATTTTGAATGTTAATGTCAATGTTGTTGCTAGTGCTGTTGTTGTTATGTGTTGTTGCTGTTACTTGTGGTTGTTGTTGTGTGTTGATATATAAGGGTCTGGGGAAGCCAGGTGTGGCAATTGATTAGTGGAGTTGGCCTAAGTGAGTAGGGGGATCCTGCAATGAGTTTAACATCGAATTTGCCAGGAAAGTATGGTAACGAAAAAAGGTACAAGATAGCGCAGTCTAATTGGTCAATCGTTACAATGACTTAAATTTCTTGATATATTATTGGCTTCTTTTCGGATAAATTCGCCAATGAGTTGAAAATGTTTTAACTACAAAAATTCGCTGACGAATTCGCCTGTTCTCTATAGCAAAACAAAAGAAATTCCATTATTTCTCCATGGGTTATAAAATACCATCAATGTAGCTCGTACAACGTACCGATTGAATTTATGCGACTTTGTTTCTTTACTGTGTTTATTCTTCCTGCTATGGCCTATCTGCCTCGCTGATGAAATAGGTATGCCTTCTCTGCCTTCTGGGTCAGGGCACAAGGACACAGTAAAGAAAAAACAATCATAAATAAATTCGCCAATGAGTTGATAGTGTTTTAACTACAAAAATTCGCTGACGAATTCGCCTGTTCTCTATAGCAAAACAAAAGAAATTCCATTATTTCACCATGGGTTATAAAATACCATCAATGTAGCTCGTACAACGTACCGATTGAATTTATGCGACTTTGTTTCTTTACTGTGTTTATTCTTCCTGCTATGGCCTATCTGCCTCGCTGATGAAATAGTTATGCCTTCTCTGCCTTCTGGGTCAGGGCACAAGGACACAGTAAAGAAAAAACAATCACATGAATGCAATTGGTACGTAGTACGAACTACATTTATCGTGTTTATTTCCCGCGATCTGGCGAGTTGACCTAAAAACAGGTCTTAATGGAAATTTAGTGTTTCTAGTTTTAGGACGGCAAGAAATAAAATGAAGCATTTACTCACCATTGATAGGCACGCAATAAAAGAAAATCAATGACGTTTCACTGAAGAAACAATACGTAGCAATGAGCAGTATCCAAAATGACTCAAACGGGGAATCCCTTGCAAAATTCAGAATGTAGTATCGACTGAGGATGTAAACAATGGCGAGAACCAGCAATATGGCAACTGCAAAAACGTACGTCAGTGCAATAATATGCAGTTTAGTCCAATCTGGTCCTAGGCAGAAATCAATAGGAAGGCCTGAAGATCCACCTAAAGCGATAATCGATGCACTGTAGCGTATCATTTCACCAAAACTTCCATTTGCATTGAATACATACGGCAGCATTTGAACATAAAACACAGGCCCTCGCATCTTTGTAGAAAAGCTTGGGTTGAGGTAAACAGTCAAAATAGCGATCATAATCACACCAATCACAACAATAATGATTGATACAGTAGCTTTATTGATAACATCTTTGCCACAGGGGACACATGAACCATCAAATAACGAGAGGCCACGTGATTGATTCTTACAACATCCACATAGCACCCCTGTCCTCCCTTCATTGCATTGATCACAGTCCATCTTTTTTGGGTTGAAAATACATTTCTTTGTTGGTTGTTTATTGCTTGTGCATTTGCAGTAGTTCAATGGGCAGTATGTTACCACAATATCGGAAGTCCCATCTTTTCCGCTTGTCGCCCAGCAACCATCTTTAAGGGTGACGTTATGTCCATTGCAGCTACAACAGATTATAAGTTTCGGATTATTGTTAAAATGAATAACCTGAGTTAAAAGATGAGATCTCAAAGAGGATTGTAATGACGATAATATTAAAAAAAGAGACAGTTCCATGATATTATTGATATTTGATGACAATTCCTAGTATTATTAAAGAAATTTCCAGTATATATTACGACAATTCCATATCATTATTTGAGACGTAGACGGTTGGACTAGGCCATATTATTATTATAAGAATGAGATCTCAAAGGTTTTGAAATAGCCTCTTGCATTTCGTAATCCAACACGTGCCCAAAGAAAGCAAAGCTAAAAGAAATAATGGCGTGTTTAGGTTTTTCTTTGTCCTATTTATAGGCGGGCGCCATATAGCTCAGGTAATTCACTTTAATAGCCTCTTACCTCAATTATTTTTGGGTGCTTTTATTTGGAAGTCGTTTTTTTAAAATGGTTCAAGAAGAACTGTAAATTTCGATAAAATTTTGCTTAATACAAAGCTTTAAATTCATGACAGCGCGCATAACGATCTCAAAACAAATGACAAATATGTGCCCCTTGTATGTAAAAATGTATTCGCAGCTCCTTGGGAGATTTATGATGCGATTATCATTATTTTTAAAATTGAAAACTGGCAAAATTTGATCGTAGTTTCTAGTAGGTTCTAGCAATTTTTCAAGCATTTCAAAAAGCAGCTTCTTCGAAAATCACCAATATCTTTAGAACGGTAAGATCGATTTTAGCGAAAAGAATTTACACCTAAATGACATATTGCACGCCCAAATTTGTTTATGTTCATTATCGCACATTTTGGCAAACACAGCATAGGAATCAAATCTTTAAAAAGCATTGCACGATTGGTTAATGCCTCTTGAAAGGAACTTCAGGTACTCCGCTATGAGCGTTCATTGGCAATCTTCGATATCTTGATTATTTTCAGAATTACATCATCTTCTACGTTTCAAACAGTTTTCCGGTTGTGACGTCATCAAATTGCTAAATCGTGAACCAGAAAGCTACGGATTTCTGCTTGCCGCCATAGTATAGACCTTCATAAACTATGGTTTTCTTTAAGGTTTTACCGTTTTTCCTCATTTACGATGATTTTAATTGTTTTTTAATTTTCATGAATTCTTTCAATAAAAAGAAAAACGAAATAGTTCTGAAAACAATCAATATATCAAAGATTGCCAATGAACACTGATAAAGAAGTACCTGAAGTTCCTTTCAAGCCATTAGATCAAACGAAAGATGCATTAACCAATCGTGCAATGCTTTTTAATGATTTTATTCGTATGCTGGCAAACACTGATAATTTTTTTGACACATCCGAATATTTGGGATTTCGATATTTTTTGCAGAATTTCTTGAGATTAAATGCATGCCAATAAGCCTTCCAAAAATTACTTACTAGGAGTAGAAAATGTGTCTTACCTTTCAACTAAGGTACCTCTGTTACACACACAAGATCCAGAACGCTTGTCAAAGATAAATCCAGGATAGCATGGTACAGGCGTGATATTCATACTTGTACTTGCAATAAACGATGAATAAGTGTCCACAAATCGTATTTCATGATTCTGTTTATCATCTTTCGAAATGTCCTTGTAATATTCAGACGAAATTTCATATTGGAGAGGGTTGAATTTGTCTCTCTTGAATGGATCAAGCACAAAATACTTGTTAGTTAATCTTAAGTGGTTAGGAATGGGGGTGCCGTTGGCTCGTTTTGTCATTGCCGTGGCATATGGCACACTGTATATTGTACTGTTCAGCTCGTCATATCCAGCCAATTGAAAATTAAAATATTCTCCTGGGGCCAACTTAACCTAAAAGAAAAGATTGTCTAAATCATTAAGGAAAAAAGGTTTATGATTATTTTGCTTAGTACATTTCTAAAACTACAAATATTTTAAAATATTAGACTTCGCAGAAGGAAACATACTTTCCAATCAAAGACAAAATCATAAAAAACAATAAGTTTTGGACAATTTCTCTGAAGTCAGCCAAACCTTCCGCATTTTGGAGCAGAAGGTTTAGAAGGTCTCCAAGTCTACCGTTTTCAGAATTTCAGGGTCGAATTGACACAAAATTCCTGGTGACATTAAGTTCTGCATAATCAAACGTGTTAAAGAATTTGAACAGACAAAAAGATCTGCTTGAAATCTGTACATAGATCTGTTTGAAATTTCAAATGAGCTTTCAGATGACGTAAGATTGATGTCTGTACAATTTCAAAAAACAAGGTTACTACAATTTGCAGGGGACTAAACAGCCCTTTTCTGGCTCGAAACCCAAGTTCCTCTTAATTTTCAAACTTCAGCTCTTTGAGATCTATCGATTAATGCCTGTTTGACAATACTTTACACCAAAAACATTTTTGGCCAATCTATTGCGTGCGCCAAAACACTACCAAATTTTGATAGGCCACGATAAATCGCACACAAGGCCGATTTAGACCATTTAATCTTTAGTCAAAATCCCAAATGATACTTAGCAGTTTTTGTTGATTTTTTCCGTGGCCTATTTCCAGATTATTAAAAATCATTGGCTTGGAAACGGCCTAAATCGATCGAAAAACAAAGATCAAGTTTCGAAAAAGGGGACAAAGAGAAAACAACTACTTTTATCAACACAAAGACTTATATATTGAATTAGTAAATGCAAAGGTTTTTCAATTGATAAAAGTAACACAAAAAATTTTGCACGGATCAAGACACTGCTCGTACAACTGTTCATAACCAATCCACTTTAGCTCAGCTTTTAGAAAATTTGATCGTTGTTTTTGGATCGATTTAGGCTGTTTCCAGAATCAATTGTCATGAAATGGCTTTATAATGCGAGAAGTAAGTGGCTGAAAAATCGAAAGAATTGCCAAGTATAATTTGGGATTTTGGCTAGAGATTAAATTATCAACCTTCAAAATCGGCTTCGTGTACAATTTTTTGTGGCCTGTCAAAAATGGATAGTTATTTTTGGTGCACCCGTTAGTATTTGGGAGCACCATAGCGTTGATCAAAGAGATCATCAAATAGTGTTCAGTACAGGCCTTGCACACATTAACATGGTTTTCCTGCCTAAGAATTTTCAAGAATTCTTAACAATTCTTAAGAATATTTTTATTTTCTGAAGAATCTTGTTTAAAAAAATATGGCTTCCAAAGTCTTATCATAATGTGAAGAATTCTTGAAACTTACTAAGAATTCTTAAGGAATCTTGAAATTCTTGTCATGTTAATGTATGCGCAAGGCCTGTTCAGTATGTATATATATATATACATAGAAGAAATCTATTACCGTTTTAGAATGACCAAGAACAAGCTTGTATGTATCCGTAGCAATATCTGCTTGAAACAGATCTCCTTGACTATAACCATGTATAAGTATGTTATTGTACATTGCTTTGACTGAATTATTCTCGTAAACAAATTTGTTATTCCATTTAAGTGCCTTGTGAAAACTGCGATGGGGTGGAGACTCATTCCACAAACAAGCAGTCAAACTGTTGATGAATATTGCTCCTCCTTTTATTTCAGCCATGTTGTTAATGAACTCTACTTTTGTCTGTCGACGAGAAAGAAAAGAAGCAAGTAGTTATATATCATCTCAAAATCACTTTTGATATGTAAAAGGTTAGGTAAATAGAGTCAACTTTGCATAAGTCACACTGGTAAGTCATTTTATGTTCATATCGAAAAGTCAAACAAAGTATCAGTGCATTTTTGAATTCTTGTTTATGTATTATGTATATACTGTACAGTATAATGGTGAATCGGCTCTTGGATCAGCTTTCTGTAAAAAATGACATGATTTCTCTAGCATATTTAACCAACGATGATTTAAAATATACTATAACTTTGTTATATAAATGTTTCAATAAACCTTAGCAGCAACTCTGAGTTACTGATGACAATTTATCAAAACGTTAAAAGTTATTATAACTAGTATTATGTTTTTTGTTTTCACTCATCCTTCCATTTTTCATATGCTGCGGAACTTTGGATTTTCAATTATCGTTGTTTGAACAAAGAATAGACAAATATATACTAGTAATTACCTCCCATTGTGAATATGGTTGATTTTGTACGCTATATTGGAGAAAACAAAACGGATTGTAGATGTAAGTTAACTCTGGCATTCCGACGGTCAAAACAGCAAGCGCTCCACCACTAGCAGCCGAATAATTGTCTTCAAAAATCAAATGTGAACCAGGATACAGCACTAAATGACTTGTATCTGCTAAACTCATTGCACCTCCATTTGATATTGCAGAGTTCTTTGAAAGTTCAACTCTCCCCTTAATATGTATATTAGCATTTGATGCAAAGATGGCACACCCAGCTTTATTCTTTATGATTTTGTTTTTGCCCATAAATAGTATGTCAATTTTATTGCTCAAAATAGTACCACCATATAAAGATACACCACCTTTTTCATTCCTATAAGGGTANGTTAACTCTGGCATTCCGACGGTCAAAACAGCAAGCGCTCCACCACTAGCAGCCGAATAATTGTCTTCAAAAATCAAATGTGAACCAGGATACAGCACTAAATGACTTGTATCTGCTAAACTCATTGCACCTCCATTTGATATTGCAGAGTTCTTTGAAAGTTCAACTCTCCCCTTAATATGTATATTAGCATTTGATGCAAAGATGGCACACCCAGCTTTATTCTTTATGATTTTGTTTTTGCCCATAAATAGTATGTCAATTTTATTGCTCAAAATAGTACCACCATATAAAGATACACCACCTTTTTCATTCCTATAAGGGTACTTTTGAGCAAGCGTTTGATGATGGCAAAATTTAGAGTCAATTATGTGGACTGGGTTTACAGGGTTTCTATTTACAGAAGCACCAAGGATTAGATGCATGGCTGATCCAGTCTGTGCTACGTTATTGCAGAAAGAAGAGTTGGAGATGATCAAGTTGGTTGCATGCACTGGTGTTAATTTGTCTTGTTTAAACATATTGCTTACTAAGAACTTTAAAGCACCAGCATACAGTGCCTCATTGTTTGTCAATATACATGAATGAAGTATCAATTGATTTTCTCTTGCGTAATCCCAATTGGCATACAAGATTGCCCCTGATGTGAGGTTGCCTTTATTTCCATCGAATATACAAGTATCAAGTTTAAGGCTGTTGTAACTTGCATAACCCTCGGCAAGGATTGCAATGGCTCCTCCAGAAAAAGCTGCATTTTTAGAAAAAGTTGTATCCGTAACGAAAATGGTATTATTGGAAGCATTTAACATGAAAAGAACCACCATTCCTCCCCCAACTCTTGGAAATTTTGTGTCATTGAATTTGTGAGAAATAAATTTTGTTGTCAAATCCAGAGCTGCAACATTGTTATTAAATTTACATCCCGTTATATTTGCAATTTTATCAGAAGAAGTGAATATAAGAGCCATTGCACCTCCATTGGAAATATTTGAGGCTGGAAAGCTTTCATATGACCCTACTTCTACATTCTTGAAATTTGCAGTGCCATAATTTTGAATAAAATCAGTTCTTGCTATGGTCATTGAAGTGTCTAATGAATTGATTGCTGAACAATTGTTATCCAGGAATTTGCAGTTTGTGATTTGAACATGAGTAGTTTTGAACAGCACGAGAACTGCTGGATATTCAGATTGAAACTTAGTGAAAATAATGTCTTCAAAAAGTACAGAATATGAAATGCATGGCTGTGCAATAGTATTGTTACAGCCAATCCAAAATACCGCACTTGCATTGGCAGCTACAATCTTTGTCATTGAAAGCAGTGATGTGATAGTCACTTTTTCCAGATTTTGAGCAGCAATGTTTAGATAAACTGTGTCAGACATATGATATTCTGCATCCACTAGTGCAAAGGTTATATGGGTGGTTATATTTGAAAGAACTCCCATCAGGCGTTGATATGCGTATTGAATGCTCCTGCAAGGCTTTGTACCAGGGCAAATGCAGTCTGGGTGATCTCTCCCACTTCCTTCTGCCTGGGAAACGTTTATTACTACAAATTCTTCAGTGTTAAGTGCAGTCTCGCAATTCGTCCAGTTTGTATATGCATGGAAGACTAAATCTTGTTGACTTTGGTCTTGAATTTCGTCTGATGTACGAACTGGTTGCATAGATTCAAGCAGACCATTAACACCAAAAGATATGCTTGCCAGAATGAGAATGATGAGCATCCCATGACCTGCTAGGCCTAAGTCATGAATTCGATTCCACGGCATGATTATTCCTTGTCGTGTGTTTCAGGCAGCCATTATCCTTCGTGCATAATTCAATGCCACTTGAATGTCGTGCATCTGGGAAGGCAAAGTACAATCCTTCATTAATCCATTTGCGTCAGACGGTCATATGATCCTCCCAGCAGCTGACCTGTGTGTACATTTCCCAGATCAGCGACATTCCCGCCCTAAGTTTGTTTTTGTCGTAAATCTTAAAATGACCTCGTACTCGTTAAAATGAAACTCAAGCGAGGTCATCACAAGGGCTTTCCAAATTGTTGAAATATTGCGGGCTTTTATAACCGTGACACGTGGAGGGTGTAATTTAGTAAAAGCCCCTTAAAGGGAATGTAAGCATATAAAAGTGGCTCAAGCCACTTGCGGTTAAATTCTAGCCACTCAGATATCAGTATTTCCTGTTGCCGTTGATATCATACATTTGGTACCTTCATGAAAGGAAAGAGGTCCAATATGATCTCAGAACTAAGCATCTCTGCAAGTTACCGGTCACGAGAACGACAAAATTTGGCATGGAGTCACTCTCATTCAGAGGAAGCCTATTGNGGCAAACACTGATAATTTTTTTGACACATCCGAATATTTGGGATTTCGATATTTTTTGCAGAATTTCTTGAGATTAAATGCATGCCAATAAGCCTTCCAAAAATTACTTACTAGGAGTAGAAAATGTGTCTTACCTTTCAACTAAGGTACCTCTGTTACACACACAAGATCCAGAACGCTTGTCAAAGATAAATCCAGGATAGCATGGTACAGGCGTGATATTCATACTTGTACTTGCAATAAACGATGAATAAGTGTCCACAAATCGTATTTCATGATTCTGTTTATCATCCTTCGAAATGTCCTTGTAATATTCAGACGAAATTTCATATTGGAGAGGGTTGAATTTGTCTCTCTTGAATGGATCAAGCACAAAATACTTGTTAGTTAATCTTAAATGGCTAGGAATGGGGGTGCCGTTGGCTTGTTTTGTCATTGCCGTGGCATATGGCACACTGTATATTGTACTGTTCAGCTCGTCATATCCAGCCAATTGAAAATTAAAATCTTCTCCTGGGGCCAACTTAACCTAAAAGAAAAGATTGTCTAAATCATTAAGGAAAAAAGGTTTATGATTATTTTGCAAAGTACATTTCTAAAACTACAAATATTTTAAAATACTAGACTTCGCAGACGGAAACATACTTTCCAATCAAAGACGAAAATCATAAAAAACAATAAGTTTTGGAAAATTTCTCTGAAGTCAGCCAAACCTTCTGCAACTTGGGGCAGAAGGTTTAGAAGGCCTCAAAGTCTACCGTTTTCAGAATTTCAGGGTCAAATTGACACAAAATTCCTGGTGACATTAAGTTCTGCATAATCAAAAGTGTCAAAGAATTTGAACCGACAAAAAGAAAGATCTGCTTGAAATCACAAATGAGCTTTCAGATGACGTAAGATTAATGTCTGTACAATTTGAAACAAAACAAAAAACTACAATTCGCAGGGGACTAAACAGCCCTTTTCTGGCTCGAAACCCAACTTCCTCTTAATTTTCAAACTTCCGCTCTTTGAGATCTATCGATTAATGCCTGTTTGACGATTCGTTACACCAAAAACATTTTTGCCCACCTATTTGGTGCACCAAAAGCAATATCCAATTTTGATAGGCCACGAGAAATTGTACACAAGGCCGATTTTGAAGATTTAATCTTGAGTCAAATCCCACAAAATATATACTTGGCAGTTTTTGTTGATTTTTTCGGTGGCTTATTTCAAGATTATTGAAAATCATTGGCTTGGAAACATCCTAAATCGATCGAAAAACATCGATCAAGTTTCGAAAAGAGGGAACTCAAAAGGACAAAGAGAAAACAACTGCTTTTATCAACACAAGGACTTATTGAATTTAGTAAATGCAAAGGTTTCTGAATTGATAAAAGTAACACTAAAAGATTGTGCAAGGTTCAAGACACTGCTTATGCAACTCATCCTAACCAATCCACTTCTTAATTCCCAATTTATTTCTGAGAGTTTCCTGATTGTCTTGTATAGCTCAGCTTTTAGAAAATTTGATCGTGGTTTTTTGATCGATTTAGGCTGTTTCCAGAATAAGAATTGTCATGAAATCGCTTATAACGCAAGCAGTAAGTGGCCGAAAAATCGAAAGAATTGCAAAGTATAATTGGGATTTTGGCTGGAGAAAAAATTATCAACCTTCAAAATCGGCTCAGTGTACGATTTCTCATGGCCTGTCAAAAGTGGAAAGTTTTTTTGGTGCAACCGTTAGTATTTGTGAGCACCTTGGTGTTGATCAAAGAGATCACCACATAGTGTACAGTACAGGCCTTGCACACATTAACATGGTTTTCCTGCCTAAGAATTTTCAAGAATTCTTAACAATTCTTAAGAATATTTTTAGTTTCTTGAGAGTTCTTCTTTAAAAAAAATATGGCTTTCAAAATCTTATCATAATGTGAAGAATTATTGAAACATACTAAGAATTCTTAAGAAATCTTGAAAATTCTTGTTATTGCGCAAGGCCTGCCTGTTCGGTATGTATATATATATATATGCAGTACATACATAGAAGAAATCTATTACCGTTTTAGAATCACCAAGAACAAGCTTGTATGTATCGGTAGCAATATCTGCTTGAAACAGATCTCCTTGACTATAACCATGTATAAGTATGTTATTGTACATTGCTTTGACTGAATTATTCTCGTAAATAAATTTGTTATTCCATTTAAGTGCCTTGTGAAAACTGCGATGGGGTGGAGATTCATCCCACAAACAAGCAGTCAAACTGTTGATAAATATCGCTCCTCCTTTTATTTCAGCCATATTGTTGATGAACTCTACTTTTGTCTGTCGAGGAGAAAGAAAAGAAGCCAGCAGTTATACGGGGTGTCCCAACAAAAGTATAAGCGTTTGAACAGTTCCTGCGGAGGCGCCTTATTTCCGATTTTTTTATTTTAACGTGATGATACAGATGAGATCTTAACTTGGAACTTGCGACCTTGCATGTTCAAATTGGTTGAGTATCAGTGGAGTAATTCACTTAAACAAGCAAAGTTTCTGAGGCAGCCTAAGACAGATGATTATTGAATATTGCTACTACAATCTATGCGTAATTTGAAAGTGTTTTTGAGGCAGATCAACCATTAAACTTTCTCTTCTTAAAAGTTTGTTGGTCAATTGAACTATTATATTAATTAGAAAATATTGACAAGAAAAGATGCAGTTACACTTTAATAGTTCACAGAGTAACTTTGTTGGACTGAAGGAACTTTCTCAAGTAGTGTGTTCTACCACAAACAGAACTTCTCACCCAATTTTGTTTCTTTTATGATTGTTCAGTCATAAAAACGAAATATTCAGGCTTTTGAATTATATAGTGAAAATATATTTCATTTTAATAGATCAAAAAACTTCCAAAAAATAACTTATTGTTGAGCCCCAAAAACTCTTTCAGATTACGCATAGATAGTAGTAGCATAATTCAATAACCATCTGTCTTAGGCTGCCTCAAACATTTTGCCTGTTTAGGTGAATTACTCTACAAATACAAATCCGATTTGGTCATGCAAGGTTGCAAATTGCAAGTTGAGATCTCATCTATATCATAAAGGTTTAATAAAAATTTTCGAAACTAAGGCTCCTCCACAGGAACTGTTCAAACGCTTATAATTTTTTTGGGACACCCGGTATATCATCTTAAAATCACTTCTGAAATGTACAAAGGTTTGGTAAATAGAGTCAACTTTGCATAAGTCACACTGGTAAGTCATTTTATATTCATATCGAAAAGTCAAACAAACCATCAGTGCATTTTTGAATTCTTATTTATGTATATGTATATACTGTACAGTATAATGGTGAATCGGCTCTTGGATCAGCTTTCTGTAAAAAATGACATGATTGCTCTAGTATATTTATATAACCAACGATGATTTAAAAATATAGTATAACTTTGTTATATAAATGTTTCATTAAACCTTTAGCAGCAATTCCGAGTTACTGATGGCGATGTATGAAAACGTTAAAAGTTATAATATCAAGTTTTTCACTCATCTTTCAACTTTGGATTTCAAATTATCGTTATTTGAACAAAGAATAGACAAATACTAATAATAACTACCTCCCATTGTGAATATGGTTGATTTTGTACGCTATATTGGAGAAAACAAAACGGATTGTAGATGTAGGTTAACTCTGGCATTCCGACGGTCAAAACAGCAAGCGCTCCACCACTAGCAGCCGAATAATTGTCTTCAAAAATCAAATGTGAACCAGGATACAGCACTAAATGACTTGTATCTGCTAAACTCATTGCACCTCCATTTGATATTGCAGAGTTCTTTGAAAGTTCAACTCTCCCCTTGATATGTATATTAGCATTTGATGCAAAGATGGCACACCCAGCTTTATTCTTTATGATTTTGTTTTTGCCCATAAATAGTATGTCAATTTTATTGCTCAAAATAGTACCACCATATAAAG
>REGM01000073.1:568130-579635 GCA_004194415.1 Aurelia aurita | reverse complement strand
AAAAAAAAAATGAATCTTACTCACGTGTAAGTCGGACAAAATCCAACGAACGCGTTTCGGACCTCACATACGTCGAACTTTTTCTCTCGGTCCGAACAGATCCGACTTCTGCGAGATGGACTGTATTAAGAAATTTCAGTTGATGGTTCGAATCGTACAAGATAGCAAAGATTTACCAAGGACGTACGCGACCAATTTAAGATGGCGAACAAGGGCAGATTTTGCAAAAATAGCATCAGTTGCCTTTGGTTGGCACACGATTTCAAAGCAATTAGCAATCGCAGACAAAGGGATCTCAATGGCTGAGTAGATCAAGCCAAGGATGTAAACAAAGCAGACCGCAAAAGTGGTCCTGATACATGGGTGGCTAACTCATTCGTTGTGCATGCGAACATGGCTTCTTAAGAGAAGAAACGAGTATGTATCGAAAGAAGAAACATATATCTAAACATCTGCAGCCTAATTTCATTTCATTAATTCAGAAGCGCATCGGCGATCCTTGCTGTCAAGACATTGAAAATGCTCACCATAGAACTAGAATAAAAGTACCAAAAGTTCCTTTCATGCAGTTCATCCAAAAGAAAGGTGAAGTAACACTTTACATAGCCATTTTTAAAGATTAGATGCCTCTACCTCACAATGCCTTACTCAATATAAATTAGATGGATGTTTTACTCAAATTTGTAAAACCAACTCCTAAACATGAGAGAATATATCTATCTTCAGATCCTGTCCGTTGTTCATCGTCTTCGTCTTTTCTGTAAGCTTCGATCTTGAACATAACATTGAAAAAGTCCTTTAGATGTCGTAGAAGTTGAATGCTGAAAGAAATGAAAAAACTTTGTTGTACCAAAACTTAAAGAACAACACAGTCAAGGGGATAATTCGCCGAACTAGTCCTGCATCGGTTTGGTTCGAATCTGTGATGAGATCGACGTCAATAGGAGGATTACACAGGAAACAGGTTGGTGCCAAATATGATTATACTGGACGAGTCAAAAGTGAATCGTATAAAAGTCATGTTGGAAACACTTCGTGAAGGATAATGAGCATACTGACTCCTTACAGGCTTCAACTTAATTTTGCAATGATTAGCATCAGTTTTCAGCAAGATACCGGGCGAGTCAGAAAATGTTTAGCTTAGACGTTCATTGGATTTATGTAACCTGATAATTTAGTGCAGTTAATATATCAACTTAGATACAACAATCTAGTTTGTCAAAATTGGTCGCATTGTTCTCAAGTTACGAACAAAAATTTATAACACTGTTGCATCTCAAGATCCTTAAAAACAGATCTAAAATCCTTGATCAAATTTGCTAACATTCCAGCCTCGTGATAATAGAAAATAAAATTTGATTAATTAGATTTGATGGAACAAGGCTGAATGATGGTAAAAGGTGTGTAGACTTTAGTGCAGTCTCTCTATGTACACAGTAAGATGTTTGAGCAATGTGATAGACCGACAGAGTTTGATTATGATATCTGTGGGGCTAAATTATTAGCAAATTCAACAGCTAGTTGTTTGCTTCCGGGCTGTCCCTCTCTTACGACTATAGTTGGAATAGTTTGTATTGAATTGTAAGTGTCATACATAGTGGGAACTCGCTGACAATAAGTCCTTTCCCAATATGGATGGCACGTAGTTTATTAATCTTGTTGTTTTCTAAATAGTTAGTTTGTTTTTAATGAATAAAGAAAAAAAAATTAATCAAGGATTTTAGGCCTGTTTAGAAGGATTTTGAGGTGTAACATATTTATAAAATCGTTTGTAATTTGAGAACAGCACCACCGATTTTGAAAAACAATTTTTTTTATCTAAGTTGACATATTAACTACACAAACAACTGGTATTAGTTTATAGTAATCTAACAAATAGTTACAAAGCTACAGGCTTGCACACCTCTGAACATTGTTCTGACTCACCCGGTATTTAGCTCTCTATGAAGAGCCGCCTGAAATTGGTACTTTGCTACTAATAAATGAGACTTCAAACGATAAATTCCCCAGTAAATCATGTAAAAAAGGGAGTTCAGTGATTTACTGTTCATTCTTCATCCAGTTTCATTCAGGGGCGTTCAGGTTTAGGCCAACGATACAAATAAAAAACAACCACGAGAGCCTGAAGGTGCTAAGGTAACCAATGCTCGGGTTTGGGAGCTTAAGCCTCTGTTCTAGACGTTTCATTTTCTGAACCATTGCCTGATGAAAAAGTTTCCAGGGTGGTTTCCCTTGGGTTTTCAAAACAATTCATAGTTATCATCATAAACTTTTTGCCAAAAAGATTTGTCAATGGAGAAGTACCAAAAGGATTTGTAAATTAATTTACCTGTGTTGTGTTAATGGCCCTAACATGACTTTAGAGACGTCCATCTGCCCAAGAGTCATAAATGTCAATACCAAACCTTGATGCGTAGAATCAAAACATCCTCCCTAGAAAAGATTCAACAAAGTAAATTAGAATTGAAATGCTCCATAATGTTTAAAAAAATACTACCGGGTGCATGGTCTCTAAACCGCCATTCCCTTTCTGTCGTTAAGTAAAGACAAAGTGTCAGAAAAATATATATCCACACCTTTGAAAAATCGTACTACAAAAATTATAACAC
Source organism: Aurelia aurita (assembly GCA_004194415.1). Lineage (NCBI taxonomy): Eukaryota > Metazoa > Cnidaria > Scyphozoa > Semaeostomeae > Ulmaridae > Aurelia > Aurelia aurita. The sequence continues at coordinate 577,026 of REGM01000073.1, read as the reverse complement.
CGATTTGGAAAATTACAAACTCCGTTGCCTAACTGAGGGTTTAACTCAATTACTCAATTTTCAGAAACTATTCATGATTTACAATGCATTGTCTTAATCTCAAATGAAGAATTCCCAAAAACTAGCTTCCATGGGCTCTGCCTAAAAGTAAGTGGCTCAGTTAGATTCAACTTTCAACAATTTAAATTGTAAAATAATGTTTTTCTTAGCTCAGGCATTGTTTTCTAATGATAAGGAAACTGTTGAAATGTTATTATGCTCCCCCATCAATGTTGGAAATCAAAAAGTCAATATCTACAAGATAGTGAACAGGCCATGTTTTTGCTGTTTTTGGGCATATCGAGGGATAGAACTTTTGGCTAATTCTAAATCTCAGAAGGAAATAATGCACCTAAAATTATGAGAACAATCTGGAAAATTAAGTTGAAGCCACAGTACGCTGATGAATCTAAAATTTTACAAATTGGTTGCATTGCTTTCCTGTACGATTTTTCAAACAGTGAATACATTTTTGTGACTCATCCGCTACTTGATCAAAGTTCTTTACTCGTGTACTGTAAATTTAAGATCAAGCAAATCATTAGAGCTTTCAATCCAGCCTTTATTTAACAGGAAATAGCAGTTTTTATTGATTCTATGCCAATTTTCTACCAGTTAACATGTGCTTCACAGACAGTCTTCACTGGTATGAACAATACACGAACCACGAACTAAGGAATGCCAGCTTAAAGGCTCGATTGCTGTTTTATGCNATCGTACTACAAAAATTATAACACCGATTTGGAAAATTACAAACTCCGTTGCCTAACTGAGGGTTTAACTCAATTACTCAATTTTGAGAAACTATTCATGATTTACAATGCATTGTCTTAATCTCAAATGAAGAATTCCCAAAAACTAGCTCCGTGGGCTCTGCCTAAAAGTAAGTGGCTCAGTTAGATCCAACTTTCAACAATTTAAATTGTAAAAGAATGTTTTTCTTAGCTCAGGCATTGTTTTCTAATGATAAGGAAACTGTTGAAATGTTATTATGCTCCCCCATCAATGTTGGAAATCAAAAAGTAAAAATCTACAAAATAGTGAACAGGCCATTTTTTGCTGTTTTTGGGCATATCGAGGGATAGAACTTTTGGCTAATTCATAATCTCAGAAGGACATAATGCACCTAAAATTATGAGAAGAATCTGGAAAATTAAGTTGAAGCCGCAGTACGCTGATGAATTTAAAATTTTACAAATTGGTTGCATTGCTTTCCTGTACGATTTTTCAAACAGGGAATACATTTTTGTGACTCATCCGCTACTTGATCAAAGTTCTTTACTCGTGTACTGTAAATTTAAGATCAAGAAAATCACTAGAGCTTGCAATCCAGCCTTTATTTAACAGGAACTAGCAGTTTTTATTGATTCTATGCCCATTTTCTACCAGTTAACATGTGCTTCACAGACGGTCTTCACTGGTATGAACAATAAACGAACTAAGGAATGCCAGCTTGAAGGCTCGATTGCTGTTTTATGCAAGGTATTAAATCACTTCCACAAAGCATCAAAGGTATCAGAATACAAGAAGATACCTTGAAAATCTCTTCCAGCAGTTGCATTGCAGCTTTTCTTCCAAGATCTTCTGGTGTTACAGGATTTCCTTCACCTTTGGGTGCGGAGGCACATTCAGCGCTCAACATACCCCCTTTAGCTGATTCTGCCATTAACGAAATACCAAAGCCAGGTGAGCTAAAATGAAATACAAAATTTGTATATGAAGACTGTTTGCTCGTACTTTCAAAGCTATAAGTCATATTGTACTGACAAGTAGAAGTCTAATTTGATAAGGTAGAAAATCTATCAGTTGTTTGTCGGTGTGGCTATGTCAATCAATAAATGCACCATGTTCATGTTAAATAAAAGATAGTCTGTTACGGTTCTAGAGGGTGTCCCAGAAAAGGCAACCCAACTATATCTGAAAAGTTTCGGGAAGTGATGAGATTTTAGTAGATGCTATGCATTGCATCTGAAAGCCCAATTTATCTTCTTTCCAATGATATGCAGTTTAGATACATTAAAGGGTTTGTGCAAGGTTAAAAGCTTGCATTTGCAAAGAGCAAAATAATCTAAAAATATCCAATGCTGTGTCTGAATGTTTTCTTTGTTCTAATTATAGACAAGCCTATTTACCATTGCACATTCCCTTAATGGAATTATTCGTCATTTAATTGACGTTTTATTAAGTATGGCCTAATTCCAACGAAGGTTGTTCTAAGAGAGTAAAATCACGACCTTTTCCCGTAAAGTCGTAAAAACTTTTCACGCCTTGAAGCACTTGATCAAGGGTGTCAGGACACCGATTAAGTAATCAATAAATAAATAGTTACTTACGTTGTTTTGTTTGCTGTTGTCTTCTTTGTCTTGTCTATCCCTGCCTTGTTGTGAGCTCATGATTCAACCGCCTAAATTAATTTGGGCTAGCCCAACCGCTTTTTCGAACCTAACTCCCGCACATACACACAGGATTACAAGGGAGTTAGGTTCGAAAAAGCGGTTGGGCTGCCTGGCCTAAATTAATTTAGGCGGTTGAATTGAATCATGAGCTCACAACAAGGCAGGGAGAAACAAAACAAAGAAGACAACAACAAACAAAACAACGTAAGTAACTATTTATTTATTGATTACTTAATCGGTGTCCTGACACCCTTGACTTGATGTGATGAACTGACGAGGAAATTTACAAACTTGCTCCAAGAGATCCATGTATTAAAAAAATTAAAATAAGCTCTCAAAAAGATGGATTTTCGATCATGTAAATGTCTTAACTCTCCTGCACCTGAAATAAGCCATACTTACTAAAACATCAATTAAATAATAAATAATCCAGCTAACGTATCAAAATTGCATATCATTGGAAAGAAAATTTTCAGTTATAGCTGGGTTTCGTTGTTTGGGACACCCTCTGTATGAGTGCAAATCATTTAAACTGGGCTCAACTATTTGGTGGCAAATTCCAAAAGTAGACAACTCATCAGAACTTGGATTTCAGATTTGAAATCAAGAGCAAGTTGGCTTTCAGTTAATGTATTTTTTTCATTTTCACTTGATATTCTTTATACACAAATTAACCCTTCAGCAAATTAAAATATAAAACAACTACTTGCAATGATAAAAATTTCAACAAGATAAACCTACTGCCCTATAAAACCTAACCATTGCTGATCTCTGAGTTGTGTTTGAGAGTCTAGCTCTTCAGATGCTTTTTAAGTTCTTTTTTAAAACTATCCAGTGTTGGTAGTTCACGAATTTTGGCAGGTGTGTCATTCCATATCCTGAGAGCTGCATAATAAAAGCCTTTGTTTGCCAATTCTGTCCTTTATCTAGGGGTCTGGAGATCTTTACAGTGCCTCGTATTGTAGGTCGAATGGAAAGATCTCAGTTGGTGTTTATCCCATAGGCTTTCAGGGCATAGTCTGTTCATAATCTAGAATTGATTCCAAACATAAAAGTTTCTAGAGATCGCAAGAGAGAAAACTTCCCTTTCTGAATTAAAAAAACGCTATAAATTCAAAACTCCACTTTTAAAGATTTTTCACTTGATGTCTATATGACAACGATTTGATAAGTCATATGGAAGTTTGTTTGTCTGCTAAGTTTTTTTAGAGAGATTCAATTAAATATCAAATGTAGCCATAAGATACCACACCATAGCTTTATTCTGATTTACGAAAATTTATTTTTCTGCTACGTGTCGTGACAGACATTATAAAGATCACGTACAACACTTTAACTTCTACATACAGCAAGAGATATTTTGGCTACAAACAGTACTTTATAGTCTGTGAACAGGGTCACTTATTCAAAACGGTAAAACACTATGGCCCTGTACTTACTTTCCAGATTGTGCTCCTTTGCAATGATCTGTATATATGTATATATCTGCCACAAATTTGTTTAATATGGATCTACATGAATCTACCATTCGGTTTGCAAAAGCAGGCGAAACTTTTAGGGTATATCTGAAAGCTGGCGTCAAGGAAAGATAAAAAAGTCAAATGTCAACATACGCTGGAGGCTAAATTAAAGAGCCACCCTCACATATTGCACAGCTTAAAGTTTCTCCCATATTTATCATCTTTTAGTTTAAAGATTTTAGAATTAAATAATAAATATATCCTACATTTTTTATACAGGACACTCAATTGAGAACACTAACAATGAAATACTTGAACCTGAGCCAAGTGAAGATTTTCTAGATGTTTGAAATTCTTTTCGATCGAGTTGAAGCCCAACTACAAAAATTATAACACCGACTTGGAAAATTACAAACTCCGTTGCCTAACTGAGAGTTTAACTCAATTACTCAATTTTCAGAAATTATTATGATTTACAATGCATTGTCTTAATCTCAAATGAAGAATTCCCAAAAACTAGCTTCCATGGGCTCTGCCTAAAAGTAAGTGGCTCAGTTAGATTCAACTTTCAACAATTTAAATTGTAAAATAATGTTTTTCTTAGCTCAGGCATTGTTTTCTAATGATAAGGAAACTGTTGAAATGTTATTATGCTCCCCCATCAATGTTGGACATCAAAAAGTCAATATCTACAAGATAGTGAACAGGCCATGTTTTTGCTGTTTTTGGGCATATCGAGGGATAGAACTTTTGGCTAATTCTAAATCTCAGAAGGAAATAATGCACCTAAAATTATGAGAACAATCTGGAAAATTAAGTTGAAGCCACAGTACGCTGATGAATCTAAAATTTTACAAATTGGTTGCATTGCTTTCCTGTACGATTTTTCAAACAGTGAATACATTTTTGTGACTCATCCGCTACTTGATCAAAGTTCTTTACTCGTGTACTGTAAATTTAAGATCAAGCAAATCATTAGAGCTTTCAATCCAGCCTTTATTTAACAGGAAATAGCAGTTTTTATTGATTCTATGCCAATTTTCTACCAGTTAACATGTGCTTCACAGACAGTCTTCACTGGTATGAACAATACACGAACCACGAACTAAGGAATGCCAGCTTAAAGGCTCGATTGCTGTTTTATGCAAGGTATTAAATCATTTCCACAAAGCACCAAAGGCATCAGAATACAAGAAGATACCTTGAAAATCTCTTCTAGCAGTTGCATTGCAGCTTTTCTTCCAAGATCTTCTGGTGTTACAGGATTTCCTTCGCCTTTGGGTGCGGAGGCACATTCAGCGCTCAACATACCCCCTTTAGCTGATTCTGCCATTAACGAAATACCAAAGCCAGGTGAGCTAAAATGAAATGAAAATTTGTATATGCAGACTGCTTGCTCGTACTTTCAAAGCTATAAGTCATATTGTACTGACAGGTAAAAGTCTAATTTGATAAGGTAGAAAATCTATCAGTTGTTTGTCGGTGTGGTTATGTCAATCAATAAATGCACGATGTTCGTGTTAAATAAAATATAGTCTGTTACGGTTCTAGAGGGTGTCCCAGAAAAGGCAACCCAACTATATCTGAAAAGTTTCGGGAAGTGATGAGATTTTAGTAGATGTTATGCATAGCATCTGAAAACCCAATTTATCTTCTTTCCAATGATATGCAGTTTAGATACATTAGTGGAATTATTTATCATTTAATTGACGTTTTAGTAAGTATGGCCTAATTCAAACGAAGGTTGCTCTAAGAGTAAAATCACAACCTTTTCCGTAAAGTCGTAAAAACTGTTCACGCCTTGAAGCACTTGGATGTGATGAACTGACGAGGAAATTTACAAATTTGCTCCAAGAGATCCATGTATTAAAAAAACTAAAATAGGCTCTCAAAAAGATGGATTTTCGCTTATGTAAATGTCTTAACTCTCCTGCACCTGAAATAAGCCATACTTTCTAAAACATCAATTAAATAATAAATAATCCAGCTAACGTATCAAAATTGCATATCATTGGAAAGAAAATTTTCAGTTATAGTTGGGTTTCGTTGTTTGGGACACCCTCTGTATGAGTGCAAATCATTTAAACTGGGCTCAACTATTTGGTGGCAAATTCCAAAAGTAGACAACTCATCAGAACTTGGATTTCAGATTTGAAATCAAGAGCAAGTTGGCTTTCAGTTAATATTTTCTTTTCATTTTCATTTAATATCATTTATACACAAATTAACTCTTCAGCAAATTAAAATATGAAACAACTACTTACAATGATAAAAATTGCAAGAAGATAAACCTACAGCCCTATAAAACCTAACCATTGTTGTTCTTCCAGGGAGTTGTGTTTGAGAGTCTTGCTCTTCAGATGCTTTTTAAGTTTTTTTTTAAAACGATTCAGTGTTGGTAGCTCACGAATTTTGGCAGGTGTGTCATTCCATATCCTGCGAGCTGCGTAATAAAAGCCTTTCTTTTGCAAATTCTGTCCTTTAACTAGGGATCTGGGGAGATCTTCACAGTGCCTCGTATTGTAGGTCGAGTGGAAAGATCTCAGTTGGTGTTTATCCCATAGGCTTTCAGGGCATAGTCTGTTCATAATCTAGAATTGATTCCAAACATAAAAGTTTCTAGAGATCGCAAGAGAGAAAACTTCCCTTTCTGAATTAAAAAAACGCTATAAATTCAAAAATCCACTTTTAAAGATTTTTCACTTGATGTCTATATGACAACGATTTGATAAGTCATATGGAAGTTTGTTTGTCTGCTTAGTTTTTTTAGAGAGATTCAATTTAATATCAAATGTAGCCATAAGATACCACACCATAGCTTTATTCTGATTTACGAAAATTTATTTTTCTGCTACGTGTCGTGACAGACATTATAAAGATCACGTACAACACTTTAACTTCTACACACAGCAAGAGATATTTTGGCTACAAACAGTACTTTATAGTCTGTGAACAGGGTCACTTATTCAAAACGGTAAAACACTATGGCCCTGTACTTACTTTCCAGATTGTGCTCCTTTGCAATGATCTGTATATATGTATATATCTGCCACAAATTTGTTTAATATGGATCTACATGAATCTACCATTCGGTTTGCAAAAGCCGGCGAAACTTTTAGGGTATATCTGAAAGCTGGCATCAAGGAAAGATAAAAAAGTCAAATGTCAACATACGCTGGAGACTAAATTAAAGAGCCACCCTCACATATTGCACAGCTTAAAGTTTCTCCCATATTTAGCATCTTTTAGTTTAAAGATTTTAGAATTAAATAATAAATATATCCTACATTTTTTATACAGGACACTCAATTGAGTATACTAACAATGAAATACTTGAACCTGAGCCAAGTGAAGATTTTCTAGATGTTTGAAATTATTTTCGATCGAGTTGAAGCACAGCAAATACCCCACCAAAATAAGTTGAGTCCGAAAATGATATCTGAAGTTCCATACAATGTCTTATGCATCTCAGTCCGTCAAGTTACAATTAGCATTCCAGAGTCATTCAAGTGGATATGGATGCAGTTCGCTACGTCAAGTTTACAGATGAATTTTGACAGCAGTCATTCCCTGAGCTGGTGTTGACAAATGAATATGAAAACTACCGACTGAAGTCAACCAAAAACTTTCGAGTTTTCATTGTTTTTAAAATTTAGATCATTAAAAATATACAAACACTCAAAACTTTGGCCCTTCAAATTTCTGACAACATGCTCGTCCAAAGCAGGCTCATTCGGCCAAGGTTTGCTTACACCCAATTCAAGCCATATGATCAAATTCTTAGGAAGTTTCATTCAGCATTATTCTACTTTTTGCATGCATGGCACAAGTTTTCATGGCACGAAATATGTTAGAGAAATCAAAAATGTTTTATCAAGAGATCGATAATTTGACTTGAATTGGGTGTTAACAAAACTTTACTGAATAGGTCTATTATACTGAAGCGAAGTTTTTCATTTTCATGTAGTTTACCTTTGATTACTAGTAGTTGTTAGTACAGAATATGACGTGAGCAACTGAAACCTCTTATTTGCGACAGTCAGACGCAACCTCGTTCCCAGGGTGTTCTTACGTCATACGCTAATCACGAAGCCGAATGAACAACTAGAGGTAGAGCAACGAATTCACTCTGGGGACGAGATTGAGTCAGATGGTAAAAATCTGAGTTGACCACAAGCTCGAATAAAGCGGAAAATACGAAAGGATACGCAGTGCCACGAATTCGTTTGATTTTGCCTTGATCTACAAAATTCATTGATTTCATATTTCTTCTAACTGGACATTTGAATAAGATTTCTCCTCCGCCATCTGGAGCCGCTCCTCTTTTGATGATCTGCAATAGGAAAGATGGGAAGAATGGAATGAGAAGAATAAACCTATCCTACAATACAATGGGATACAATACAATACAATAGAGCAGAATGACATGCTATTGAGCTGAGTGAGAAAAGATACTTCCGGTATTTCCCGTACAGGTTTCTTTCGAATGAATTGCCTTCGAAGGAACTTACTCTACCGGGTGCGTCAGAAAAAACGTGGGGTGTTTGCGTATTTTTAGTGATGCAATTTAATTGCAAATTTGTTCATTTTAAAATTCTTTGAATAGAAAAAAGGATAACTTAGATCTGAAAGTTTATTTGGTTGAAATCGGTCTTACCATTCCATAATTACGAGCGATTTTGGTAAAGTAGTGTGTCGCAAGATTCCCAAATTAGACCTTCAAATAGCTCCATATTCATGCACGTGTGAACTTCTAAACCAATACAAACATACTGTTTCTCTACCAAAAAGTTGAAACAAAGCATTCATTGTGTTAGAGCACAAAAGGACAAATCTATTGTTTTTTATTTTGTACCCCTACGGGACTATTCATTTAATTGTCATTGCTAGAAAGTAGAAAGTTCTTAAAAACCACACCTTTTCACCAAAATAGCAAAATCACAAAATCGCATATAGATATGGAAAAAACCGACCGATTTTAATAAACTAAATTTCTACCGG
>REGM01000073.1:522799-541361 GCA_004194415.1 Aurelia aurita | reverse complement strand
GAAGAACAAATGAACAGCACATGCCAGACTAGTCACGCGGAAGATGAAGAACAAATGAACAGCGCATGCGAGAATAGTCACGTGGTAGATGAATGCCAGACTAGTCACGCGGAAGAAGAAGAACAAATGAACAGCACATGCCAGACTAGTCATGCGGTAGATGAAGAACAAATGAACAGCACATGCCAGACTAGTCACGCGGAAGATGAAGAACAAATGAACAGCGCATGCCAGACCAGTCTTGTGAAAAATAAGGATTGAATGAATAAATTTTCGAAGGGATTTTAGAATGATAAAAGAATATATATCTATTTGATTATCTGATCTTCTTACCGTAAAATTCTTAAAAATTGTGTTGAGTAACCGAACAATTTACTAGATATTTTCAGATATGTTAGAGTAGATTCAAACGAGAAAAAGATGATTAAAGCTCTATTGACCTCCAGCAGGCAAATTTGAGTTCAAAGGCTATACAGGGTGTTTCAGAAAAAAGCAACCGAAATATAATTGAAATTTTTAAGAAATATAAAGATTTGATTTATATATAATGTATACCATCTGAAAGCACAATCTTTCTTCTTTTCAATGCTATGCATTTTTGATACACCAATGGAATTATTTATCACTTAACTGACGTTTTAGTAAGTATGGTCTACTTTAGATGCAGGAAAGTGGTAGGACATTTGCATAGGCGAAACCCATCTTTGTGAGGGCTTGTTTTATCATTTTTAATAAATGTGTCTCATGGGAGTAAATTTGCATGTTTCCTTCCTAAGGGCATCACCTCAAGTGCTTCTAGGCCTGAAACGTTTTCATAAAATCTGTTTTGTAAATTTTTATGCCAAAAAAGGTGTTGATTTTGCTCTTACAGCATGCTGCATTTAAAATCGACCATACTTACTAAAATATCAATTAAATGATAAATACTTCCATTGATGTATCCAAACTGCATATCATTGGAAAATTGGAAAGTAGAAAGATTGTGCCTTCAGATGGTATACATTACATCTATCCAAATCTTTTATTTTTTTGAAAATTTTCAATTATAGTTGGGTTGCGTTTTTCTGAAACACCCTGTATAGAGGGGGCATAAAAGAGACTAGGATTTATTACAGGGGGCTTGATTAACAATCAAATATCAAGACCATGGATGATAGGATTTTATGGTTTTTCTTTCATATTTCCCAGAATCAATTTACAATTTTGCCAATTAAACGCATTTGATTCCACACAATGCTTGTCTCAACAGAATATGAAATTAGTCGAGTAGATAGATCCTAGGAGGAGTTTGAGGCTGCACGCAGGCTAATAAATCCCCTTTCTTCGTTGCATTACAAATAGAAAAAACTCACTTGAGAAGCTCCAATATTGCGATCACGATATCATTAACATAGCAAAAGCCAGAAGCCTGAAAAAACAACAAATAAAATCAAAATGGATGCCTTTAATAGCATTCGAACTTGAATTGGTTGGCAAAATATCTGAATTCAAACTGCCTAAATTATTTACAGGAAAATTTCTCTACTGTGTGAGAAAAAAAACTTGCATCGTTTGAAAAATCATCAAAATTTGATTATATTAACGATCATGAAAATTTCTTATGTCCATTTGTGTCAAGGACTAAATTAATGTTAGACCTATTATAGTACAAGGTCTTGAAATGGATTTGAATTTGTGGGAATTTGTACTTTTAGAAGATACCTGGTTTTGAAGCATGTTTCGAAATCACAAGGAATAATCATCAAATTTAATTTCAATGACCCTGGATCAGAGTATTTTTAGCAAAGTTTATGAGTAAACTAAAAATACTCTGATCCAGGGTACACCACCACTTAGATTTTGACCATATATTATGTCCCCTATGATCCTCTTATGTCGTGTAGGACTCGAAGTCTCATTTGAAATCTAGAATTATAGACCTCAGGCTAAAAATACCATGCTTTGCAACACACTATTGCTGAAAATAAGGTTTTCGTGAAGTAATGTCATCATCTCTCTTTCGGAAGAACAAAATAGCGACCATCTATTAAAGTTACTTGGTCCTTGACAAAAATACAGAAAAAGAAAATTTAACGATCGGCAACACAATCAAGTTTTGAGGGTGTTCCAAAAGGTTCCAGCTTTCTTAGGACCTGATTACATGAAGAGTGCTGGCCCTGCTAACGGGGTTGCCTTGGTAAGCAGGGATGAAATGCTGCTTGCGATTACATGGAGTAATTCACCCCAGGGCTGCGAAGTAAACTTGGCTGGAAAAATCAAATCATTGGCAATATGCCGGCTTGGTGCATGCACAGTTAAGAACTTTGGGAAGCCAGCTCTGTTTCCAGCCCTGCCAAGCAATTACATGAGAAAAATGTCATTAATTCATCCCTTCGAACAGGGCCAGCCCTGTTATGCAGAATTGGGATCCCGGCTGTCAGGGCTGGCCCACTTACCATACAATCATGTTTCAGATTTATTACATGTCTCCTAGATCGACAGTGGGATCTCGCCTAAAATCTTCCAGATCGGATAACAGGGGCAGCCCTGCTCACGTAATCAGGCCCTAACTCACCCGGCAAATATAAATGGTCACTTTTCTCAGCTCATTGTTAGAAACAACAATAAACATACATTCATCACAAATCATGAAGTAAAGTTTTGGAGAAAACTTCACCAGAAATAGAGCATGGATATTGAATTGCTACTAAGCACCGACTTCACTCAAAGATCAACGTTATGTAATAACAGTAAAATATTTTATTTTTTATTTTCGATCATTCTCTTTTTTGTCTTAGTCTTAATGGTTATACAAGTCTTCTTTCACCCTCATTGGTCAATGATCATATCGTTAATAAAGGCAATGGTTAGCTGGCCTGAAAGCTCTTTGAAGTTCTTTCTAGGTGTCGTAAGCCATTACTTTCACATTAGATCGGTAGTCATAGTTAGTACTTTGTAATATGAATTATGCTGATACTTTTGCAACATTTGATACTTTACTTAGACTACGTCCACACGATGCCGGCACATTTTGAAAACGGTGAAAAATGTGACGGTACCAAAATTTTAGCTAGCGTTCACACGATACCGGCACAATTTGAAAACGGTAGAAAATTTGACGGCAACAAACTCCCCAAGAATTTGATGCCAAAGAAATGTACCTACACCTTAAGAATCTATCAGCCTCGTTTTGAAAGCGTCGAAACATGTTCCGTTTTCATCGTTTTCAAGTGTTCATACGATGCCGTTTTCAAAATGTGCCGGTTAGAGTTCCATTTTCAAAATCTACCGTTTTCAAAATCTGCCGGCAAAAAATGTGCCGTTTTCGTGTGAACGGGAGGCCAATCCGTCACATTTTTCACCGCTTTCAAAATGTGCCGGCATCGTGTGAACGTAGTCTTAGTTGATAGCTTGAATTTTGATGAAATTTATGACATTTAAGATTGAAATTGAAAAAATGAAATTGAAAATAATAAAGGAAATGTAAAGTAAATTGACTGCGATTGTAATCTATATCAAATTAGTTTGCAAATTACAACTATTCTTATGAAAATGAACAACAAAGTTTTTCGATTCATCTCTCAAACCTTTCGAGTGTGGTTTTATTCTAATTTCTAGCTAAACAATTTAATAAAGACTGCTATAAACTGACTAATTAATGATCACCTATATCGTTTCTACAACACAACATAAACTTGATCTGTTAGCGATAGACTTTGATGAATAAAGGTGCAACAATAGAAGATCTTGGCTTTCTAAACATTATTCAACAATGTCAAACTCATATCTATTTCTATAATTTCACGTAAGACAGTGGTGGGAAGACACATGAAATAAAATTATATAAATAACTCTCACCTCAAACTTTTTCGCATGGTGGAGTCCACCAGCCCAGTTGAGTGCAATATCACATGCCTGAAATGTACCAAATGTACAGTTTGTCATAATTCAAATAGCAATTACTGTCATTTGACATTCCGATTTACGACAGAAGCTCTTTGGGGATACCTGACGAAAGTGGTGATAGGTGAGAAGAAACAAAAACAAGGAATCAGGTAATAAGTCTAGTGATTGACACATTACATAATACTGTAAAAGTCAAGATGAATTTGTCATCTCGCTTGACTGGGTGACACCTCTTCATCTCACTTCACAGTAGTCACTTTTCTTCTAACAAAACGATTTTTGATACTTCATCATTTTACCGAGCAAACTAAAACACATAGCTAGTTGGTTATATCAATTTGAGCAATCCTATCATTTAACTTGTTCTGTGAATATACTAGATCTACCACAGCCAAAAAGGCTTACCTTGTTATTTAATTTGGTTGCTCCTTCCAGAGATGCACCAGTATATATTGAACAGAAGTCATAAAGCCCAGGAAAGACAGGACTGAAAGACAAAATAATAGTGGGAAGTTTACCTCTCTAGGAAAGACAGGACTGAAAGACAAAATAATAGTGGGATGTTTACCTCTCTAGGAAAGACAGGACTGAAAGACAAAATAATAGTGGGATGTTTGCCTCTCTTGGTTCATGAAAGGACCACAGAATGTATCAATAAATAACTGCTGCAGGTGAAAAATGTGTTAAAAAGTTCGAGAAAATTCTGGCTAACATCATGAAAATATACATTTGTATTATATCCACTGATTGTGCAAAGTCATGACATGTCTACTGAAAATACTGATATTTACAATACTTCAATAAAATTGCATTCTCCAATCTATTTCTAGTTCATTGTTAAATCTTGCAAAGTGTGGACTTGAAGAAGCTAGTGATTGTTTAACTCCGATTACAGTAAGAAACAAACGAAATGGCAAACGTTGCTCAAAATGACCACGCAACATCTAATTAGGAAGTATTTAAACACAAAAAAGCAACACCACTTTTCAATATGGCTTTGCTTTCAGGAAGCGAGTCATGACCAATCTTGTAAAGTTTTTGGATCATCTGGTAAAAATGCTGGAATTTTATTGTTTCATTGTAATACTGTATATAAATGATATTAAATAGCAAATAAGCAAACTAACCAGTCTTCCCCAACACTAAACTTTGCAAGGGATCCAGTGAACTCACTCATGTTCTTTGAGGTAACCCTGAAAGAAAGAGCTTTACAATCAAAATTCTGTCAGCATTTGAGTGGAATAGAGAAACTCCAACACACCAACATTGTTTCCCTGGCTATACTGTGCTCAAGCTTTGTGGTGCAAGCCAATTTGGTGATGCAGTTGAATCCTATCATAACAAACTCCAAAGCAAACCAGAGAAGGATTTGTTATATAAATAAATTGAGAGCTTGTTAAAACAAGAGAATCGTTATGACTTTGTTATTCAAGGGACCAAGACATTTACAGTAGTTGTTTATAACACAGACCAAGGATTGGTTACGTATTTTGGAATTCAATTTTATCTATTATTTTTAAAAATGGTAAGTACTGTAGTGGTTAAACTGGCACAGAATATTTCGTCATCAAATTGCAGGATGCCAATAAGGTCCTTTAAAGGATTGAATACCAAGTAATAGAAAATATTGCGATCATAATCACATAATACTGTACGAAAAAAACAGTGCAAATATTTGATTTCATTTACCTTTGTAAGAACTTGATGTAGTCTTCAGAATGGAATCGGCACATATCATGAGAAGAGGCATGGTATGGCCTGTAAACCTAAATTTTGAAGAAATGGAAGTATTTACAAGAACTTTGGATGGTGTACACTATCGCAATTTATGGAATCAAACAAAGAAATCACTTTTTCAACTTGAGCTCTTCAGCAGTGTAAGAACACAATTTTCGCAAGATTAAAATGTTCTAACAGAAGAGGCCACCCAAGGGCAGTGAAAATTTTTAGCAACAAAATGAAACATGTATTAAGTGTGTTTTTAACTAATGGTTCACAATAGAAGGTATGAAATTACCAAAATATGATTTTGCTTTCAGAGTATCAAAAGGTAATTTGTAAGTCATTTCTTGAGATCAAAGGTTATGAGTCTGGCCTGTAGCTTCTCTTTACAATATATATACATATATATACACTTTGAATAGCATTGCAAAACTGATTTATACTCTTACCTCCATTTTCTTGTATAAGCCATAGTTGATTACTAAATCATGAGTCAAAGCGAGCCTATGTGGTTTCATTGGATGTCCAGGTCCTTTGGAAAATTCAGAAAATTGATTATCAATGGAAATCTAGGCTGAAAATGTTGCTGAAGTTGGTGTAATGAATCATCTAAAAATTTTGAAGTGTCTTATCTTATGATTTTTTTGCATATATATACAAAATGTGATATAATCATTCCCTTGGTCAATTCAGGCTTTTCAAAAGTTTTTACAAAGTTTTACAAAAAGCACAAATGTTTTAAAATGCCCAAATCGACCCTATAAAGATAAAGCTTAACAAGCCTGGTTCACATCCATTTCTGTTGTTGCATTTGCTGGAGTCGCTGGGGTTGTTGGGACCTCAACTGCATCCCATGTAGGTTCCGCCACAGATCTGTGATGGGCAAGATCATCACAAACAATAGAACAAAACAATAATAACAATATAATCTTTTGTTCTTGGTGGGAATAGGGTCTCCGGGGAGTATATTTTTGTTGTTCACATTCAGTCTTTTAGGTCTTTGATTTAGTCATTCAACCCCAAAAACTCAAATGACCCCCATTGACTGCAATGACGCAATGTGAACCAGGCTTAAGGAATGGCATCCACCTACTTATTCTATCAGCTTAAACTTCTTACAAAATACACAACAGTCAACACTGTACTGTGTGTGTGGCAAGTAGTGTGTGGCAATTACACACTATTATAATTATTATAACTTAGTTATAATTATTAATAATAAATTATTATTATTATAATTATTAAATTATTATTCATAACTATTATATTATTATTATAATTAATAGTTAGTGGGGCTTTTCCTGTTCTTTTCTATCAAACTACCCTACAAAAGCAGTAATGAATGTACTCACCATAATGAAAGTTGCCGACATCAGGATCATAAAAGTACGCAACTCTTTGATTTGACATTTGTGTTTCTTTTGTTGTTGTTTCTTCTTTAATTTTAGGCCCAAAAATCTCTTCTCAGTTTTCTAATATTTGGAACTTGTTTATCATAAGAATTGTTATCCAAAGGCGCCAGAATGCATTAGAATTGATAAGCAAAGTCTGAATGCATAAAATCTAGGTTATATCAAACATATTTGACCACGAAGAGTAGAAAATGTCCAGCCTTTACACTTTTTGCATCATTTCTTTGCCGCCATTTTTTCTACAAAAATGCAACAACAACAGCCCTAAATCGAAACCGAGACAGAACCATAAGGTTGGATTCAACTTCAACATGGCTCCCAAAGGTATATGTTGTAAGTCTAGGATAGCCCTCAACAGATACCCTTGGGACGTGTTGTCAAATTTTGGCAGATTTCGGCTTGTAGGCGTTGAAGTGAAGTTTACGGAAAACCTTCATTGACGCTGGGTACGAGGTTGGGTTGGTTGTATTGAATTATATGCAGAGTTGATATATTGAAAGTAAAGTACCTAAAAAATATTTTGTTTAATTTTTCCGACAGAAAAAAGATTTTTTCACCCAAAAAATACATCTTAGGAAAACTCTAAAAAATAAAGTGTTGTTTTAATCATTCCTGTTAAAGATTTTTGAGTAAAATGTTTGGATTACTGTATGTAGGTACAAAAGAGTAAAAAACAAATGATTTTCACGATGTAACAATATTTATGAATTGCCGAAAGATGGCGACGCTGCCTGCTTTCTGTGGGACAAAATTTGCGTCTGGGGACTTTTGAGACATATGATTCTATGGTAGAAAATATAAAACATTTAGCCTTTTTCGGCATACGTTAAAGGGAATCTAAGCATATAAAAGTGGCTCAAGCCACTTGCGGTCAAATTCTGGCTAATCAGATATCAGTATTTCCTGTTTACATAGATCAGTTACCCAAATATGGTGCGGCGAGGGTCACGACCTATTGTCTTTCCACAGCTATTTCTATCAAAGGCTTTTATATGCTTAGATTCTCTTTAAGGGAAGAAACTTTCACGGGAAGATGCGTTGCGTTCGGTTGCGTTTTTCCATAAAGGAACATAGATTTGAAAGCAGAACCCCACCCGGGCAAAATTTTCCTCAGCTTTGCTTCAACGCAAAACCTGAGCAGAAGAGCTCGTTCTTAATTCCTTTGCAATAGCATCATAAGACGGTTGCCTAAGAAGAACACAAATGCTATTTAATTTAATTTCATCAATTGTATGTACAAAATTTACTAATAAACAAAGCAAATTCTCTCATAACCAGGCCAAATCTAGCTTGCGTTGCGTGCAGTCTCAACCCGTCTCACTGACCGGCAACCCGGGAAAACATCGAGAATTGACCTATAACCGAAGAGGCATATGTATAACACCCCCCTATAGGAGTTTTCCCCTTCGCGTGGCACAAACAACAAGTTTTGATCCTTGACAAGAAATATGCAGCAGACAAGCAATAACGAAACAACAAGTGAATTTATTGATATAATAGTGATGATTTCAAATTCTCTACATTAATTGAGTGTTAATGCACCGTTGTAGTGGTAGTCTTTTGATCTTTTAGTCTTGGATGAAAGGGAGAGGGGGTGGAAAATTGATACAGAAATTAGAGTATTTTTTGGCAACGTGCAATCTTTGCAGGGCACCCCCTCCCTCTCGCCCCCCCTTAAAACCACCACTACAACGTTCTAATAGTTCTAATCAATTATGCTGTGTACGACAAGTCTACGTGAAATTTCTAATGGAAAAATAATTCAAATAAACTCAATTCTAATTTACAAATAAAGTGATATTTACATATCGTCAAGAAAACTTGGCAAGACTCTCGAATAAACACTAAAAAGAGTCTCAATTGACACTCGAATTTAAAAACGATCATAGGGATGGCCTTGCTCAAAACAGTAGACCGGTCCAGGCTCTGGCGTCTTGGTCTAACTGCCAGATTCATACATTTCCTAATAGTTAACATGACTGAAACTTGTTACATTGCATTAATATTATGCCACAAACAAGTTTACAGAAGTATAGGCGTCAAATCTTTAATGAAGATTTGAAAAATAGTTACTGGATCTTCATTTTGATTTGATATTTAATGGCTCGAAGGGAACTTCAGGTACTGTGCTATAATTCTATTTTGGGGATTTTTGATATTTTGATTATTTTCAGAATTACAGCGCCTTCTTTATTTCAACCAATTTTGAGGCTGTGAAGTCATAAAATTGCTAGATCGTAACCAGAAAAGCGTAAATTTTTCAAAACTTCTCATGAATTCTTTCAATAAAAAGAAAAACGCTGTAATTCTGAAAATAATCAAGATATCAAAAATAGCAAAGCACCTGAAGTTCCCATCAAGCCATCAAATCAAAAGAAAGATTTAATAACTATTTGTCCAATCTTTTTAAAAGATTTGATGCCTATGCTGGTTGCAGTAGCTAGCAAGGGCAGCATTACAAACATGTTAACTGTATGCTTTTACCCTATGATGAAATTTGTGATCGTCTCCTAAACGTGCTCCCAGGCTAAGAACCACAAAATTAAAAATACATATCAGGGCTCTGGGACACTATGGTAGATGTAGCTTCCATTGCAAATAAATACATGGACATGCACCATAGATAAATGAAAATTGTGCAAAAAGGTGTTTTGAAAGATAATTCCAAACTCGACGTGAGCTAACGTAACAACCGGGTGAGTCGAAAAAAGCATAAGCGTCTGCAAGAATATACAGTCAAGAAAAATCCTTCAGGTTCGACGTACCATGGTTAATTTTATAGCATAAAAGATACCTCAAATGGGAAAATATACTTTACTAAAATTAGTCATATCGTCCTGGAGTTATTGGTGATTTTGCCAGGACGCAGTTTTTGGAAGAACTTGAAAAAGGACCGGTAGTTACAAGCAAAGTTTGCCAGCCTTCAGCTTTAAAATGATGGCAATTGCATCAAAGTCTTCTCAGAAGATAAGATAAGCCCTGTAAATACGAGGGGCGCANTAGGTTTTCTACTACCAAAAAACATACGGTTTGTCGTAGTTGATGGTTAATAGAAGTCTGCAATATTCGTCAAATGCTGAACACTAGTTTTGGAATAAATATGGCCAGTGAAATAAGATGCAAAACAAGAAACCTGCTTGTTTCACTGCATCCACGGCTTGTGATGCAAGTTGCATGCAAAGTTTGATTAGCTCATCTGCACATGGCTGGACTGGACCGCAGTTCAAGCGGACGAAGTCAATCCTGTATTGGTTAGCCTGTATTTCCTTACCAACGTAACAGCAAGCACGCATAGACCGGGTTGGTCAGAAAAATACTTCCTATAGCTTTCAAACTACTTGTTGCGTTCCTATAAACTGATAAATATTTGTGTAGCAAGCATATCAACTTAGAAACAGATTATATAAATATGTTTCACTTAAAGATCCTTCAGAACAAAGTAAAATCTTTGATCAAATCTGCTGACGATCCCCCCCCCACCAGCTATCATAATCAAACTCTATCTGTCCACCTTATTGCTCAAATATCAAGGATTTTGAGATGACACATTTCTATAAAATAGTATGTAACTTAAAGGGTCTGTTTCAACCAGCATGCTTTGCATGTGCTATCACTTTGTTGGCCTTTGTTGTCGCCATTTTCATGGCCCATGCAAATGGTGACAACAAAGAGATGACACGTGCAAGGCATGCTGGTTGAAACAGACCCTTTAAGAACGATACAAACAATTTTGACCAGCTAAATTTTTGTATCTAAGTCAAGATGTTACCTACACAGATATTGTCAACTTTTCTGACTCGCCCGGTATATGGTGTCATGAGAAACTTGTCCTCTGTTTTATAAGAAATAACGAAAACATGACATGGTTAAAACTTTCCTGGGTTATTATCGTTAGAGGCTTAGGTCTGCAATAAAGATCCATTGCCAACCATGATCCTTTGCACGCCAAAATACAAGCAAAGCAAATAGAACCTAGGCCAGAAATGACTTTCATATCACACAAAAGTTGAGGCAGCAAAGAATCATGGTTAGCTATGGGTCTTTAAGCGTAAAACAAAATGATAGTTTTTTTCGTGTCATTTTAGGGCAAAACAAAGTCTCTCGAGGACGATGGTATTTTCACATAATAATTGTGTTGTGGTTCTCGCTTCGTAGCAACGATCATTCGAAATTCCGACACAGTTATTTCTGCTTCACATTATCTTTCTAAAACTTGTTTGTAAAAAAAACCTTTTCATCAAAGTAATGTGTACTTCAAAGCCTCTTCGCTTTGCTGTTTTTGATTCATTTTCAAAATGATTGAATCAAACTCGTACGGTAACATTTGAGAAATGAACCGATGCATAATGGTGTTCTGTAATACTGCTACCATTTTGATACTACTGGGAGAGCCAAAAAACGTTTAAACCTCCGCAAGCCTGTAGTTTTATTCATCAGATTCCCCAAAGTGATTTTTATTGAGTAGCTAACATGTCAACTTAGGGCCTGTTTACATGGAGAGGGCTAGCCCTCCTAGTAGGGTTAGCCCTCCTAAGAGGGCTGGAATTATTTTGCGTTTACATGGANAAACCTTTTCATCAAAGTAATGTGTACTTCAAAGCCTCTTCGCTTTGCTGTTTTTGATTCATTTTCAAAATGATTGAATCAAACTCGTACGGTAACATTTGAGAAATGAACCGATGCATAATGGTGTTCTGTAATACTGCTACCATTTTGATACTACTGGGAGAGCCAAAAAACGTTTAAACCTCCGCAAGCCTGTAGTTTTATTCATCAGATTCCCCAAAGTGATTTTTATTGAGTAGCTAACATGTCAACTTAGGGCCTGTTTACATGGAGAGGGCTAGCCCTCCTAGTAGGGTTAGCCCTCCTAAGAGGGCTGGAATTATTTTGCGTTTACATGGAGAGGACTACCCCTTCTAGGAGGGCTAGACATGATGGCGCCAACAATTCGAATCCTATTGTTCTGCGTTGATTTTATTGTTGATTGCGTTGCGTTTACATGGGAAATTTCCAGCCCTCCTAAGCGAGATCTCGGGTACTCAATAGCGAGATCTCGCCTAGGAGGGCTAGCCCTCCTCTCACGTAAACGAAAAATAATTTTATAAGGGATTAGACCAGAAGGTCGAGATCTCGGCAAAGAGGGCTAGCCCTCCTAGGAGGGCTAGCCCTTCTCCATGTAAACAGCACCTTAGATAACAAAATTCAGTTGGTAAAGATCAATCATATTGTTCGCGATATACACGTGATTTTATAAAAGTCTCTTTATCTCAGAATCGTACAAAACAGGCCTAAACTTCTGGATCAAATTTTTTCAACATTTAAGCTCCACAGCGATGAAAATGACGCTTAATCGGGCTATCTTATTGCCTACGCAATCGGTTGTGTGGATACAGAGCCAGCCGTACGATTCTTTTCACTAAGGAATTTCGTTTTTCAGGTAGTTTTCAATATTATGCTGAATTTTTAGCAAATTTGATCAAGAATTTTAAGCGCCTGTTTGAAGGATTATGAGATAAAACAATTTTATAAAATCGCTGATAACCAGGGAACGATACGACTGATTGCAACCAACTAAATTTTGCTATTTAAGGGTGTGTTTGATTGGTACCAATTCTGAAAACGGTAGACTTGGTAGACTCGGAATTCGCATTTGATTGACCCCAAAACGGTAGGTTTGGTAGGTTTGGAAGGCGTTCTGAACCTTCTGCGCCAAAAGTCAGAAGGTTTGGCAGACTCTGGAGAGATTCTCATTTTCATTAGCAAATCCCTGGTGGTGAATCCGAAACCTGTTGTTTTGAAGATTTTTGTGTTTGATTGGGAAATACATTTCCGTCTCTGCGAAGTCTACTGTTTTCAGAATTTAGTAGGTTTGGAATTACCAATCAAACACACCCTAAGTTGACATGTTGCCTACACAATTTTAGCCAGTTTTAAGGAATCTCATGAATCGGTAACAAACTACAGGCTTGCAAGTGTTTCAATTTTTTTGACTCACCCGGTAGCTTTCAACCTGAGAACAATTTTTGAGACGCAGTACGTGTTTGGTCATCTATTATAACATCTGTGCAAACACGTAAATAAAAACATGCGACACCTCGCACTGTAATATACATACATACGTTACACTGCAGTTTCTTTTGGCACTTTGACCTCGCCTGGTTTGTTCAAATCAGGAGATGCAGTATCCGATATATTTAAGGGTGTAAACTCTTCTGAAACATCAAAGAACGCATCCTCCTCCCCAGAAGAAAAGGTCCCATCCGCATGGTCGTTGTGATCTTCTTTCATGGCCTGCAAGCTTGAATGAACACGGAAATGCAAGCGGCTCTCCAAGCTGTATTTTGTGAAACGTTTCCTGAGAAAGTCGAAAAGAGAAAACAATCATTTAGGATAGTCTTGCTCTTACANTACGTTACACTGCAGTTTCTTTTGGCACTTTGACCTCGCCTGGTTTGTTCAAATCAGGAGATGCAGTATCCGATATATTTAAGGGTGTAAACTCTTCTGAAACATCAAAGAACGCATCCTCCTCCCCAGAAGAAAAGGTCCCATCCGCATGGTCGTTGTGATCTTCTTTCATGGCCTGCAAGCTTGAATGAACACGGAAATGCAAGCGGCTCTCCAAGCTGTATTTTGTGAAACGTTTCCTGAGAAAGTCGAAAAGAGAAAACAATCATTTAGGATAGTCTTGCTCTTACAAAATGTTAAGAGGCATCCTATCGATTTTGATTACCTCAGTTGTACGTTCGAATATAGTAGACTAGATTGTTTTTATCGATGTAAAATAAAGATACAACAACAAGAGATACTGTAAAAACCTGCCACTAAGCAACCAATTTTTAAGAAACAGGATTTTCAATTTCTTAATAATTTTGAAATTATCTAAATGAGGGCTGAGATAAGCAGCTCAGAATTGCTGACAAAAGATTTATAGAATCCACTACAATCTTTCATCAGCAATCGCAGTGACACGAGTGAAATCCTGTTCTGAGATACACGAGCGATTGGCAACGGTCGATAAATGGAAAACACTTTCCAGAAATTCAACGATTGCAGCTACCAATTGTGCATCCGCGCATTTGAGACCAGTCTGCTCACATGCTCGAAACAAGAACATTTATGGAAACTGAACAACAGCAGCGATCATATGGAAACAATTCGATCGCTCCCATCACTCATGTCGTTCGTGTCCCTGAAAGATTTACCACCGTCGGGAGTGATGGGAACGCTGCTTCTCCCTGAACACTGCAGCCCCCCAGCCTCCCAGCCCCTCTGCCTCATACACCTTTGAACTTTTCTGGAATAAACTGATGCATACACACATCCTTAATTGCAATGCAAAAGCTTTGAGGTTGCATGCCTTTAAGCTTTTGGATTGCAGTCAAGGAAGTACAACTCCATATCAAAATGACAGCATTACGAAGCATTCCAAGACTTTGAATGTTGCTTTTCTTGTAGATTTTAGGCCATCTTCAAATACATTTATTTCAAATGAATATCCTTCTGTGTTATCATAGAGTGCAGTAACGCGTGCCGGATAACCCCTAAAGAATGAACTTGCAAATACGTTAATAGNTTTTCTGGAATAAACCAATGCATACACACATCCTTAATTGCAATGCAAAAGCTTTGAGGTTGCATGCCTTTAAGCTTTTGGATTGCAGTCAAGGAAGTACAACTCCATATCAAAATGACAGCATTACGAAGCATTCCAAGACTTTGAATGTTGCTTTTCTTGTAGATTTTAGGCCATCTTCAAATACATTTATTTCAAATGAATATCCTTCTGTGTTATCATAGAGTGCAGTAACGCGTGCCGGATAACCCCTAAAGAATGAACTTGCAAATACGTTAATAGGCGTAGGAGCCAGGGGGCTGGGAGGGCAGCAGCCCCCCTCCCAACGTTTGAAACATTTACCAAAATCAGCCTTAATCGGGCAAAAATCCACCCTAAGTCGAGCAAACATTTGGTAAACAATGGATTTTTTTATCAGGCAGCCCCCCAGATTTTATCGTCCCCTACGCACCTGAATATGTTCTATGAAATAGTTTAATCGACAGAAAGAAGTGATACAAAGTTGGTTTACAGGTAATTGTCTAGCCAACATTGTGATCATTTTTTGCTATTTTAACGAATTGCAAGTTTGCGAAAAAAGACTTAGCGAACAGGAAGATCAAATACCCGTCGAAAGTCGTCGAAGAACGGGGATCCTTTTCAACCAATACGAAATAATAAGGAAATTTTCTGTCAGCTTGGAAATACGCAGCTCAGTTGATAATTTCTCTTATGTCTGCAACGAGAAAAATTTAATGCCATCTAATATGATTTCATACACCGAATCGAGGTGCATATTCTCAAAACGATATAAACAAATTTCATTGCTGTGTCGATGCTCTGCAACTGATCGAATTTCGACAGGTTTTCCATCCAGTTTCACTAAATCCTTATTTTGACGAAATCGCGCTCTCAGGAAATATAGCAAGAATAATCACTGCGCAGCCTAGCTGTTTAGCCACCTAATAATGGTTGAATCACTTCTGTAAGCCGAAATACTCTATTTCATATAATACCTTTTCCTAATTCACAATTTTTTATCATCCGGTATATAAACAACTACTCGAGATTTAAATGTCACGAAAAGATACTAACCTCAGTTCTTCGAGTTGTTTGATTGCCTCTGTATATCTGCCTAATGATCTATATAGAAATCCTATCTCGGCGAAAGCATACGGTGCCAAATAGTTGTCAAGTTGGATATCATGTGCCCTGAAAAGAAAAAGATTTTTTACAACGGAGAAAACAGATGAAAAACATGTACGTAATGAATCAATAACTGGTTTGGACTACGCAAACGAACATTGACCAGTAAACCGTCAGCAATGCATCAAACTTTGGTTTATTGGAGAAGGAACAATGTTTCGACTAACATCATTTTCAATCCCCCGACTTTTTCACCTAACATCCATTTAGAGAAAGACTTTGAAATAATTGTAAATGGCCACAGGGTTTTTATGCAATTCCATGCTCCCTGTGGTATCGTTGTGTAGTAGTAGTCTATTCGTTGTAATTATTCTCATGACCATATAAAACAGGAGCAAAGTAGTTTTGCTAAGGCTAGACATGGGATGGCTCCGTGGTAGCGCGTATGACTACCAATCTGAAGATTGGTGGTTCGAGTCCCCGCCCTGTCAAACCTGCTACCTAGAGTGAGAAGAGTCGCCAACTCTTTGTAATTCGAATCACAAGATGTGGTCCCATCAAGAGGAAGGACCAGGACACAACTTCGATAAGCTTAGCTTCTCAGTGTCCTAAACCTTCCTTCGGATGCTCAGTAGCAATATAGAAAGAAAGCTGGATGCTAAAATAATTAGAATCTGCATAAATTCTTGATTCTAAAGACCATTTTATAATCAGTATCAAATCAATCATACGTTTCACAAGCTTCATCGATGAAGAAACACATTTAACGAAGTCAGGCAAGGGTAAATAATCTATAGAAAAGTAACTCAATAATACTACTGCAAATAGGGGATTCTGTATGACTTGATGAAATCTTTCGCAAGCTTTCCCTGTATTTGTACCTTCCCCTGTTTAGCGAAATCTTGCGACGTCTTATTAGCAAAATGAAAATGCGGAGATTCCCAATAAAACTCATGATGGGCTATTCAACCTTATCCAAATTGGTTTAGAAATTTCGTAAGCCAATATAAACTGTTATGGGATTCAGCAGTATGGTCGTAAAAATAACGTAAAGGACAAAATGCTACTCACTTCTCGACGACTTCTTGCAGGCATGCTTCTGCTTTGCTTGGCAAGTCCAAATAACGATGACAAACTCCTTCCAATAATTTACATAAGCAATATTCGTCCACGTAAAATTCATTTGAGTCTAGAAAAAAGAATAGGTTTGATCAAAGTCATTGGTTTTATCTTTAGTGGTGGAAAAAATAGGTACATTCCTGCGAAGCGACCTCAAACTAAAATTCTTCCTTCTATTGTTTTATCACTTTTTTCTTGTGCCAGATTTCAAATCACTATTGAATTGCTGCACAACGAATATGTGCTGTAAAAGAACACAACCAAACATAGCCTTTTTCTTTTGTTCTGTCCTTCCTTCTTTCCTGCTTCCATCTATATATTTTCAGTCTTTATTTTCTCTTTTCATCCTGTCTTCTTCCTTCCCCTTTCCGTTTTTCGTTCTTCCTCTTCTACTCGTTTCTTTCCTTCCTTTCTTTTCCTTTTCCTTTCATTTCTTCTTTTCTCCCTTCCCTCCTTTATTCCACTTGCTCTTTTCCTTCCCCTTTCCTTCCTTCAAGACAAACGAGCTTCCTGTGAAGCTGCTTCGCGGCTTCGTGCACTTTCTTCACCTCTGTTTATCTTACCAGGTTTGTAAGAACTCTTTAAATCAATTCAACTAGTCTCATAACCAATACGAGGTTCGATCAAGTATCAATAGCCATTTGTAAATAATGTGGATCAGAAAAATGTTTGGAACTTTGTGAACCTGTAGTTTTCTAGCTATTCATCAGACTCCCTCAAATTAGATATCATTGTTCTGCTAACATGTCGGCTGAGATATAAACATTCTTTTTTCACATTCCTTTTCATTTTATTCATTTAAGGAGGGTTGTATCGTAAGTTACAAGCAATTTATGGAAACGTTTTATCTCAAAATCCTTCGCAATAGACCTAGAATTCTTTATCAAATTTGCTAAATATTCAGCAACACAGCTATCACAATTCTCCGTCTTGTCTATCTTATTGCCTAAACATCATTCTGTGTAAAGACCCTGCACCATAATTTCATAACATTGGGACCGTTTTTCGGCCATTTTGCACCTAAATTTTAGCATGGCGGAGCTGAATTATTAGAATATCATCTCGTTAAAGGCAAAGGCACACCAGAATAACGTCAAGCGGAATTTCTTCCCAAATATTCATCTAAACGAGTGGTAGAAAGTTGTGAATTACTCTTGTACGGAAATCTGAATTTGATGCTGTCGAGAATAGAATGAATATTGAGGCAGCAATATCCGTCATTTAACGATCCAAAAGATTTTGTTAGCGACTCTTTTCAAGTAATTTCATAGCAGCAACCTTTCTCGACTTCTCTTTTCCTTTCTTCACTTGTTTGTTAATTTTTGTTTTGTTTGCTTTTTGGAAATTATGTGGTTGGGACCATTATTGTATTTGTATTTGTATTTAGTTTTTGCTTGACAGAAAAAAAAATGACGTTGTTGTGTAACATACCTTTAGTAGCTTCGAGATCATTTAGTGCAATTAACACCATGTCGAGGTAACTTTTCATTATTTCTTTTCGACAACCAGCCATTGAAAAACCATTCCAAAGGTAGATGACTTCCTATTGAAGCAAAAAATAATAACAGTTAATGTATAGAATTGGAGAGTTTGAAGAGCATGTCAAGGTCCAGAAAAGTTGTTAACCTTCCTCTAGCGAAAGAGCTCACATCTAAAAACCTTCCTCATATTTGATTGAATAAAAAGGGAGTTGCATGCAAAAGGAATTGTGCTCAATATT
>REGM01000073.1:472172-512417 GCA_004194415.1 Aurelia aurita | reverse complement strand
ATCTAATTACAAGTATAAGTTAAGACCAAAGTTCTATTTACAAATATTACAGTTACATTTTTCTCCCTTCCAGTTTTTGATCATAGTTTTAAACGTCTTGTTATTTTGTGCGGATTATAAGCTGTCTGACAAAGTGTTCCAAAGTATACTGCCTCTGAACATAGTGAACTTTGTCCATATGAAGATGTTTTAATTTTTGGCAGCTGGAGGAGGTTCTTTATCCTTAGATTATACTTGACATCTTTGGTTATGAAAAACTCAGACAAAAAGGAAGGGCTAATGGCATTCCAAACCCTTCTTTCAAGGTCTTAACCAATAAGATAACGCAGGAAATAACGAACCTTTCTGTCAAGATCTTAACCAATAATATCACAGGCAGATATTACTGCTTCTGAAGATGTATGAGGCCATATAGTGAAATTTCTAAGTCAGAGTCTGCATTAGAAGAAGAGTTAAGCATTCTCTAGTGCTTCAGTATTGATTCTAACAAGGAAGATAAATACGAGAGTAACGATCTGCTCACCTAGAATTGGTCCAACGACAATGCGATATCCGAGTACAGTGACTGCACACAGTGGTGATCTTATTCCATCTTTCTTAACACCTTCATCTAAGTGGTTCAGCCCAAGTTTCTACAAAAACAGAGGGCGTCTCTTTTAAAGAATTGTTAGAATCTTGTGGAAAATGCGTAATGTGTTTCGATAAGGTTGGTACGATAATGTCTTGATACTGGGTGAGTACAACTGCTCTGCGCATGCGTGCATGCGTCTTTGAATAATCATGATCTTCGACTATATTTGAGTGCTTACCCCTCCTAGATCAGATATTTCTTTCCTCAGTAATCAAAAATTTACTAATAGTGGACCACCAAAAAAAAACTTTAACAACTACTGGAACCTTTATTAAACAATGGCATTTGTTTCAAATGCTGACTGTTGCAGCCAATCAGATGCGTGACAGACTGCTTTTAAGAAACTTAGCATCACTAAGTATCATCTATTTATCTCTTTTTTGTATTGTTCATTGAGATTATTGTTGAATTGTACCTTGTTGTATTGTTATTGTCTTTTGTTGTACTGTTCATTGATATTATTGTTGAATTGTAAGTACCATACGCAATGGGAGCAAGATGACCCTGAGTCCCGTTCATTGCGGATGGTACATAATAATGTAGATACGTTTTATTTAAATGTTCTTTTATGGAGATGAATAAAAACAAAACAACAATGACAAGAGCATATTGTATCGTATTGGGAGAATATAAAGAGGTGAATTACTAGAATCTTTTAATTTGTTTGACTCTAAATCTGAGCACAATATCTGTAAACTCTTAAATTAGCAAAAAAAAAAACTGGATAAAAAAGCATTACCTTGTCACCTGAAAAGCCAACCCATTCTAGCAGCCGTAATATCTTTGCAGGTAGCAATGAAAGCAACTTTGAAAAGAGAGAGATAAACCATCATGAAATGACGACTTTTGCTCGAGCAGATGGCATCTATATATTTCGACAGAAACGGTTCTCCCTAAACAGAAACCTACAGAAACTTTGGTATAGCCTTTAGTATCTTTGTATTTTGTTACTTGTACAGGTCACTGGCTTGACATGTATATCATGCTCCCTATGGTATCGCTTGTCGTAAATATGTCTGTTAAATTGTAAATTTTTAGATTGTGTATAAAAAAAATGACGACTTTTAAATTACCTGATCTTTGATAACAGGAAGTGAGTAAAATATGTTGCACCTTTTGAGCGATTGTAGAAACTTCTTTAATTGGCCGATTACAAAGACTTTTGCTTTACCAAATCGACGGAAATATGACTTAGACATTAGGACCAGAATAAGGTATTTATGTCAACATTTAGATGTTATAGCTGGGTATTTGTATAGGTATAAGATTGGTATACTGGGTGAGTAAAGAAAAACGATTCCCGTCTGAAAGACCACTGGATATCAAGGTAATAATATCGGAAAATACATTATCTAGTAATAATGGACATGTTCAAATGAATTTTGAAATTTATCTGATTGAAATCGGCCACTTCGTTCTGAAATTATGAGGGATTTTCTCGAGAAAGCCCCACATAATTTCAGGACGAAGTGCTCGATTTCGGTCGGGTGAATTTAAAAATGTATTCGAGGATGTCCACTATTAGATATAATATATTTGCCAATATTATTGTCTTGATATCCAGGGAGCAGTGGCTATTCAAACTTGTTACTCATACCGTATTGTTTCTTTCGGCCTGTGAGGAAAAGCAAATTGACTTAGAAGATAAATCATGCAATAATATCAACCTTTTTGGTTCCTTTTTAAACATTTGCAGAGACAACTTCCAAGCAAAATCCCCCATGCTGAGGCAGATTCTACCGACATCAATTTTCAACATCTAAGTTGGATTTTTCACAATGATATGATTGTTCGTTGAAATTAACCAATTGTTCACGATAGGACATGTGAGCAAATGCCAAAACTGTAGGGCCTGTTTATATGAAGCGGGTTGGCCCGGTAGCGAGCTGGCTCGCCTTCAGCTGAGATCTTACATATCTGGTCACAGCTTTGTAAACATCATTTTGTGTTTATATGTATGCCGGGCCTGGCCCGTTCTGCCGAGATCCCGTTTATCGAGTGCCGGGATCCCGCCTCAAACGAGCTGACTTTTCTCATACAAACGCAATAAACGGGCTAGCCCGCCTGTGACTGTGACTACTACGACTTAGGTCATGACGAACGCGCACAACAGAGCAGATCAGGTCATGACGCACGACTTAGGTCATGACGCACGCGCACAACCGACATTTGGCGCCAAAGGCCGGGCTGGCTCGGGGCTGGCTCATTATCGAATCTCTTATATAAAACCGGGCTAGCTCGAAGTTAGCCAGCTCGCTAACGGGCCAGCCCGCGTCGTATAAACAGGCCCTTAGTTTGACTCAAACGGTATGCAGACAAAACATTGTTTGCAATTCNGGTCATGACGAACGCGCACAACAGAGCAGATCAGGTCATGACGCACGACTTAGGTCATGACGCACGCGCACAACCGACATTTGGCGCCAAAGGCCGGGCTGGCTCGGGGCTGGCTCATTATCGAATCTCTTATATAAAACCGGGCTAGCTCGAAGTTAGCCAGCTCGCTAACGGGCCAGCCCGCGTCGTATAAACAGGCCCTTAGTTTGACTCAAACGGTATGCAGACAAAACATTGTTTGCAATTCTAATTGAAAGAGATCTTGCAAAAACCTTACCAAGTTAAAGGTACCGATTCCAAGGTGTACACCTCCTTCAAAATCTAAGCGACTTGTTGATGACTCCATCGAAGTGGGAATGTGCGACATAATTTGCATACACGATCTAAAAATGAAAAAGCGACATCATATGTATTCAATTCTTGAACAAAAAAATGTTGTCCAGAGAGACGATTACATAAAAATGCTTTAATTATACATGAATTGTGCATAAATTATGCATGAATCATGCATAACAACTACCAGATGTGTGAAAAATTGCACCTTTTAGAGGATTACAGAAACTAATTGAATTTACCAAAACCAAAGATTCTCACATTAATTTTGCAATAAAAGTGTAACTGGATCAAGTTTAGGTCTTTATATGAAAAATAAGAGTTGGGAAAGGGATCAAAAATCTGATCGGTTTTGGGGCTTTTTTCTGTATTTCCTTAACAATTTTCACAATACATATTATGGACTACACCACTTATTACAACCTACATTACAATACCATAAGAACGATACCATGGGGAGCAAAAGACTACACCATCGCCATTACATGAAAGAAAATAGAAGTTATCGATTTAGATTAGTTTATTATGTAAATTATTGTATATATAAAGCTAGATATTAAATGGTCGATATTAAATAAGATGACAAACAAAGCTACATACAAATACACGTAATTACTGCAAAAGATTAAATATCATATCAGGTCAAGTTAATGATAATGTTTAGGCGCTGATGGAAAAACCCGTCTTATAGTTTACACATATATATATATCATATATTTTAAGATGTACACAAAGAATAAGACGATTTGAAGTTATTTAATTCTTTTATTCTATTCAGCTATTCTCGACGCGTTTCGACTCCGTGCTCATCGTCAGGAGAATCATATATCATATTATTTATATATATCATCAAAGCTTTCTTTATGTCCTAGGAAAGGTTTATCAATGTTTCACCTGCTAGGCAGTCTTGAAATAAAATATTTGTTTGTCTTTCGTGATGAGGAATAAGTAGACAGCTTTGCGTTTAAAGTAAATCGACAGAGTTAAAAGTAGCTTAGCTAGGGGAACCGGGGTAATTTAGCGGGGTAATTTAGCCGGGGTAATTATATTTGATGTTCTCGATCGATGTAAAAAAATAGGAACATAAGAGGCGCGTGTCCTTCTTTTGTTCTATTTTTAGACTAGATCGCTATATCTCCATAGTATATAGTAAATAATATATAAAGTGTACCGTTAAAGAGGGCCTAACTATTCGAAGAAAACAGGCATCAGTTTGGTCTTTTGCGCTTTTTTAGTTTCTTTCATTGCTGACTAGTTTCGCCCACTAGGGCATCTTCAGAGCAACCATAGTATATAGTATATATATGTACATAGTATATAGTATAGTATATCTCCATAGCTGTAGTATCATCGCTTATCTCCATTCATTTACTTGAAGGCCCTATTCTAGCATTGCTTCGGGGTATGGAGAAGATCCGTGTTCGTATCTTAAAGGGGTTGTACAAGCTAAACATAAAAAACCATGAATTTCTCTCCCTAATGCAGGCAAATAGCAGCAGATAAATAGCAAATGAAGATATTTTCTATGGGTTTGAACTTTTGAACTTCGTAGAAGTAGCCAGTGCAATCAGATTTGCCATACTATCAACGATTATGGAGATACAGCTGGATTCTTAGGCACAAGTTCTTGATGTGTTTAGCCTAAACACACGAAAGCCCATTGCAGGCTTAAGAGATTCTATGACATGCGCTGTTTATTTACTAAAATCTTGTACAGCCCCTTTAATAACATCGACCATCGTATCGGTGTGAAATTTTCGCATTTCAACAGTGAGTTTGAAATCCTTAATCTTAATCTAAACAGTATACGATATTATTGAAATCCTTGATCTCCAACATCGAAAACCTTCGAACAAGTCGAACAAATAATCCAATGTTTTGTATTTTATTTTATTTTTACGTCAGAAAATCTGCTGTTTCAATAATCAAACTGACACCAACAAATCTGTGAAGTAAGGATTAAAAACAGTAAAGCACAAAAGCACTTCGCACAGCTAAACTGGATTCTTGATGTTGAAAATCGTTTTTATCGCAGCTGCTAGGCGCTAAAACTTGCAAAATAGGTAGTGTAAATGGTTATTGCATCTTCCATTGGATAGGTTCCAAATCTTTAAATTGGCGTAAAAAAGATGGGTGTAAAATTCCGTGACCTATTTCTTTAAATTAAATGGCTTGCAAGAAACTTGAGCTACTTTGCTATAATTCTAACGTTGGACTTTTCAGAAATCTTCAGTATTTTCGAAATTACAGCGTATTTCATATTTCAACTCATTTGAGGATGTGACGTCATCAACTTTCCAAATCGAAAACCAGAAGAGTGAAAGACTTTTGCTTGATACCNTGAAATCCTTAATCTTAATCTAAACAGTATACGATATTATTGAAATCCTTGATCTCCAACATCGAAAACCTTCGAACAAGTCGAACAAATAATCCAATGTTTTGTATTTTATTTTATTTTTACGTCAGAAAATCTGCTGTTTCAATAATCAAACTGACACCAACAAATCTGTGAAGTAAGGATTAAAAACAGTAAAGCACAAAAGCACTTCGCACAGCTAAACTGGATTCTTGATGTTGAAAATCGTTTTTATCGCAGCTGCTAGGCGCTAAAACTTGCAAAATAGGTAGTGTAAATGGTTATTGCATCTTCCATTGGATAGGTTCCAAATCTTTAAATTGGCGTAAAAAAGATGGGTGTAAAATTCCGTGACCTATTTCTTTAAATTAAATGGCTTGCAAGAAACTTGAGCTACTTTGCTATAATTCTAACGTTGGACTTTTCAGAAATCTTCAGTATTTTCGAAATTACAGCGTATTTCATATTTCAACTCATTTGAGGATGTGACGTCATCAACTTTCCAAATCGAAAACCAGAAGAGTGAAAGACTTTTGCTTGATACCAGATTGTAGACATTCATAAACTATGATTTTCCTGGAAAATTGTTCCATGTTTCCTAAAAAACGTTTAGAAATTACGATAGTTTAAAGTTTTTTTCAAAATTGTTCTTGAATTCTTAAAAAAGAAGAAAAACACTCTAATTCTGAAAATATTGAAGATTTTTGAAAAGTCCAACGGTAGAATGATAACAAAGTATAGCTAAAGTTTCTTTCAAGCCATTCCATTCAAAGAAATAGGTCACAGAATTTTACACCGACCTTTTTAAAGATTTGGAACCTATTCTATCTTCCTTTGGATAGATTGGCTTGAAAGAAACTTCAGATACTTTGCTATAATTCTATTGTGGCGAATATCGATCTCTTGATTGTTTTCAGAACTACAGCGTTTTTTTTTTACGGAACGAATTCATGGAAAGTTTTGAAAAAATGAAAACCATTATAGTTTATGAAGGTCTACAATATCGCGGAAAGAAGAAATCTTTTGCTTTTCTGGTTTGCGATTTGGCAATTTGATGACGTCACAACCTCAAAACTAGTTGAAATATAAAAGACGCTGTAATTCTGAAAACAATGAAGATACAAAAAATCGCCACAACAGAATTACAGCAAAGTAGCCCAAGTTCCTTTCAAGCCATGCAACCAAAAGGAAGATCCAATAACCAATTAGACAATCTTTTCCAAAATTTGACGCTTTTCGTGTCTGCTCTAGTAAGGCTCATGCGACTTGAAACCAATTCTTATCTTAGCAGCATCAAGAACAAATTTTCAGCTTTAGTTACCTGTACAAACTGTATGCATGCTTGATTTTTAGGCCACCTTTGATGAAGCTTATCAAGTTTTCGTCCTAAAAGAGCGAAAAGTAAATGTAGTGAGATAAGTTGCAAAACTTGAGAAACTACAGCTGCTTGATATGTAGCCTGCGCGCAGCCTCAACACTCCTCCGCCATTGAGGCTGCGCGCAGGCTACTTGATATGTCGTCCTTCATTTACAAATATTGCAGGACGATGCTATGAAACAATGAATTTTTCTGTAGATGACTCGATCAATATCAAGCAAAACAGTAGAAGAAGCAAGCAATGTGCTAGGCTGCATGTAAAGAATTGTTAATTTATGGTTTTCAGTGTACATAGATTCTTAATTTTTTTGGTGATCTGAGACTTCGGTTTCGCATAAAACCAATACGTCATATATGTATGTGTACGTTCAGATGTCCTTTCTACTTTTAATATATCCTTGCAGTACTAAGTATAAATAGATTTTACAGAATAGATGTGCATGCAATTCCATTTTCAACAAAAATATAACTATACCTTAGATCTCTCAATAATTATGTAATTATATGCAAGGGATCATTGGGGGATTATTCAGTCTCTATTAGGTCCAGATACGGATCTTCTGAGCGCTGGCACACGCATTTATATTTTCTTTCATTTCAAAACCCAATATAGTAACAATGGTGGTAAAAATGTTGAACCAGTAAATTTTCGATTATCATTTTTGTCTGAAAATTTTACTGTCCAAAATGTTGAGCCTATGCTATCTTTGTCTAAGTGTTTAAGCCTTGAGCCTATGTCTAAAGTGTTTGCAAATGACAATACAACATGTTCCCAACAGAAAGAAAACGTGGCGGTAAGCGAAGGTTCGAAGTGATCAAACAAGCGCAGATACCTGAATGAATGTAAGAACAGCCCTTTCAAGTAAACATTCTGCATAGCATAACTCGGCGTGAACTTCAACTGCAAATAAATTACAAAAATTCATAAAACAAAACAAAAAGTTGCAGTACTGTACTGATTAACAAAAAAGCCTTGGTACATTAGTACAAAGTAAATTTTCTTATATCATCTTATGTTCTTTTATTGGCATGAAAAATGATGTCAACATTTCCGAAGCAAGCATTCAAAACCGGTAGACTGATTCTCAATAGAGCAATAATCGAATATGGACTAAAATAATGAACATAACACAGTAGTAATCATAACTCTGGCATAAGTACACAAGCACATTTTCATAACAACAAGCTTTAAACTCAACCTCTAAACGTTTCTTAGTGTTCCCCAAATGCAGTCTATACATTGGCTATCACATAGCTGGTTTCTTTCAAACAACATGCCAATGAATACAAAACATTTACGGTAATCTAAGAACCATCTACAACGAAAAGAATTGCCCTACAAATATGAAAAAACCATACCTTCTGAGTAGTCGTTAAAATGTGGTTTGCCAACGAAATTGTACAGTGTTTCTGTCCACGTTGAAGTCCTTCTGTACCTACCACAAAAATGTGAATATTGCGTAAGAAGCCAGTTAATTACGGTGCCAACTTTTTCCTTATTTCTGNACAACATGCCAATGAATACAAAACATTTACGGTAATCTAAGAACCATCTACAACGAAAAGAATTGCCCTACAAATATGAAAAAACCATACCTTCTGAGTAGTCGTTAAAATGTGGTTTGCCAACGAAATTGTACAGTGTTTCTGTCCACGTTGAAGTCCTTCTGTACCTACCACAAAAATGTGAATATTGCGTAAGAAGCCAGTTAATTACGGTGCCAACTTTTTCCTTATTTCTGATAAAAAACCTTCGCCTATTCGACAGACAATAGAGAATAAAATATTTGACTTATCTTCAAAATGCCTAAACGCATTTTAGTTTCATGTCAATCTTCTGACTGAAAGGAGAAGCAGTTATACAGGATGCGCAAAAATGTACCTACCCTGACAGGCTATAACTAATCTTACACTACGCTGATTTTCACGACTGATGAGTTAATCTTTGGCTAAAATCCCGAATAATACTCGGCAAATTTTTGTCCATTTTTTTGGAGGCCTTCTTTCCGAGTTAGAAGCAACTTGTTGAAAATTATTGGTTTGGAAACAGCCAAACTCAATCAAAAACCTTGGAGAAAATTTTGTAAAGACTGAAGATGAAAGGCCAAAGAGAAAATTAATACTTTTGTCAATCCAAAAACTTTCTGGTACACGACAAATGAAAAGGCAATTGTATCAGCATAAATAGACAATTTTAAAAATCCATTACACATCCTCTATGAAAGGATAAACACAACTCGGAAAGGTTATGCAAGAAACACTATGAACTGGAGAATTACAATAGGTTAAAATAAAAAAATTCTTCTTCTCTGTCAGTGATTTCTGTAGAATACGTTATGCATTTAACTAAAACATTTAACTTGATCAATGTGTCCAACCATGTTTTGCAAATTTTTTTTAACACAAAATTTTCTCTTGAAAATCGCTAATTTTTTTTTATATAAAAGGCCCAATCTAGACATGCTAAATTCCTGAATCTATTTCAAGATCTTGGTTATTCAACGAACCATCTACTGAGTTATTTCACTGGATAGCTACACAGGCACAGCCTTTAAACAGGAAGAATACTCTAGATCCTTACTCATCAAATAACATGATGTCATTGTCAATCTGAGCCATTCAGCATATCAATGTCCTAAAAGATATATATTTCGCATGCACCCTGATAAAGTATTACTAGAATAAAGATGCTTACTTGTTGCAGACGGCCAAAGATCTTTTCACAGACTTGCATGCTGTCTCTATTGTCTCCTGTTGTAAAACAGGATGGCACAATGAATATGGCATTGAAAAATCTTCACTTCAGATACACGTTGGGTATTAAAATAACATTTTGGCATTTGCCAAATAAAAGATCTGAATCATTTAACAATGAAAATGAATCAAGACTTGTTTTTTATTTTGATCAACTTTTATCAGTTGCAAAAAGAATTAAGGACAGCTTTCGCACAAATCCCAGACAACTTGCCCATACACCGCCCATAAGGGTGAGCCAATAAAAAGTGAAACTTTTTTAAAAATCCCTAAAATTTGATCATTTGGTCAATCTAAAATGACGTTTTGCAGCGGAACAAACTTTTGCAACAAAAAGGTCAGCGTTTGAATAAAGGTATCATCATTCTTAGATTAATCAGATACTGCCATTTGGATAGATTTAACGTCACGTTCGAATGATCACCTTATTTCCTAGTAACGTCGCAAATTGATCAATCGAACGTGGCGCAAAACCGTTATTCGTCCTGTTGCGTTGTTATCAACTTACTGAACACACGTACAACTTTTCGCTGCTGCAAATCGTGAATATTTACGAGTTTCAAGCCGATAAATCGCTGATTTTGAAAGAGAAAGTGATCGAAGGAATAGTTCGAAGTATCGAGATGACGTATTCGAAGAGAATTGCACGTTTGCCGTCGAGTTTAGACTTCGACAGATTGGTAAGTTCGGCGTAGCGCCTTGAATCTGTTATTGTTGAATTTTTCTAATGTTTTCTTGAGTCTTTCATCTTTTAATTGAACTCTTTTGGTGGGAAACATGGACAGGGAGAGGTTTGGTCTTGACATAATAATTGCAAATAGACAAATTGCCTTGAAAACTTAGCACCTTCTCAGCTCGTTACAGATTCGAGCGATACCCAGCCATGTTTGAAGCACTTTTTTTGGCGGAACGGCAAGATCTTTTCATATGGGGCTGTTTGTATTTAGATTTCCGAACTTTCGGTCTAGGCTCTGTAAAAGATAAGGAATTCCGCAACAGCCTAAACACGGGGACGCAAAACTGAGAGGAAAATGGCCTAAACGATGTTGAAAGGAGCAAAGCTACGGCATTGTTGCTTTAGCCGTTGCCAAGAAGAAACAGCAGCCTCGTTTAGAGACGACAACGGCATCTGCCTCGTCTGGAAATACCTCAATATTATTCTTATTTTCTTATGAATCACTGCTCAAAGATTTTTTGGAAACGTTCTCTAATTTAGATAACGTTCTCTAGAACTGCACGGTTTCCCTCCTAAAAATGTAAAGAACAATCTAAATATTGGATAGGTCTGTGAAACTTCTGCATCGATGACAGTCCCTAAATAGAAAGTCGTANTAATTTCGTAATTTCCTTAATTCAAGTTTTGACCAAATTCTCTTTCTGTTTCAGAATCCCAACATATGCACAACTCTACCCAACGAAATCGAGCTATTCTATGAGTTGTCATCAATTGACATGGAAGAATTCGATCAAGCTCTTGGGCCGCTCAAAGAAGAAATAGCGTCCAGAATGTCTTTCTGCCAACTGAATTCAAAAGAAGAGTTCAATGTCTGCATGATCTACAATCAGAAACAATTCAAACTTGGTAAGCTCAGGGTTGATAAACTAAGTTTAGCTGGAGATTATGAGCGTTCAACCAGTAAAGAAAATAATGAAGTTGAAATTGAAAACAAAACAACACAAAACGAAGAAGACACGAACAATGAAAAAGCTGAACAAGAAAATGAACTTGAAATCACAACAAACGTAGAAAGAATGAGATCTTGCGAATCAAACGATTCTAAGGCCACTTCGACAGCCATTAGGCCTAAAATCAAGCTTGATACTTCATGTAATCGTGATTCTGCTAATATTATTAGCTCGATTAGCGGTGAAGACATGGATTTAGATGCGATTTCGGTTGAAGAGAAGTTCTCTGATGATTGTAGCGAAACAAAGTCTTTAGTAGCTACTGAAAATCAGTCGCCTTCTCGTGATTTAAAAGTCAGCGCTTATGTAGGCCATTCAGAACCGACTCAAATTCACTGCAAAACACCAAGCATTGAAGTTGAGCCGTTGTGTTATAATGTTTATACGGATTGTCTTAAAAGTGTCATATCTGATCATGTAAAACAGCCAACCCAGCCAATGGACAATACTATAAATAAGGGTTTGATAAGAACCCAAAAAGAGAGTGAAAGCAACCTCACCTCAGAGCTCAAATGCTATGACAAAGTGAGTTCGCAATCAGTCATAAATACAGTTGACTCGAATGATATTGCACGAGTCACAAAAGGTTGCAATGACAAGCCTAGAAAGAAAGCTTGTCGAATCTCAAATGAGATTTTATCTGAAAGAGACAGTATTGAAATTTCAGGTGAGGCTAAAGTAAAACAATGTCTCAAAATCACTCTCGTTCACAAAGGCTGTGGTATTTGGGCTGTGAAAACATCAAACAAACGAAAACGATCAGAAAGCGAGTCTGATGATTGTACAAACTCGACAAATGACGCTCAAGCAATCCCTGAAGAGAGTGCTAAACAGCGCTGCAAAGTTCTAAAAAGAGTGAAACTCTCTTTGTCTTCTTTGTCTAAAGATAGCTCCTCTAAAAAGGCGAACCAAGAGCCTATTCCCAAAACGAAATTAAAAAGCCTTACAAGACTGGCTACGGCAATGTGTGCAATGAAATCGCGTATAATTAATAGGCCTATTTTAAGGAGAGTAGCAACTATTAGGCCCTTTTTGGTATAGTGCTCTCTCAGCAAGATCTCCTTCTTTATTGTTTTCTTTTAGAAA
The DNA here is from genome assembly GCA_004194415.1 of Aurelia aurita. Taxonomy (NCBI): domain Eukaryota; kingdom Metazoa; phylum Cnidaria; class Scyphozoa; order Semaeostomeae; family Ulmaridae; genus Aurelia; species Aurelia aurita. The sequence goes on along the minus strand of REGM01000073.1, from coordinate 499,853 downwards.
ATGAATAAAATACGGCAGATATAAAAATCAGCAACTAAAAAAATGTAAATAAACACTCCGTACAATGAATTGCTGTATCGTAGCATCACAAAATTTACTGGACAGGAAAAGGTCTCTTGCATTAGACATGTCTTGGAAAGTTCAATGCTTGCATTGTTCCCAAGAAAGATGTCATACTGCAGAGGCCCTGACTGTCCCGAAACGTAACGTCAAAAAATCAATATTCTTAATTGTATGGAATAAATTACATATGTTAAAGAAATTATTGTGTTTTATTGGACAATAAAGGTGTAGCTATTAGAGAAACTACAGAATATTAGTAGGAAAAAGTTGTTTAATATTAGAAATCGTTATAAATTGTATCTTGATATTGTTGGAATGAATTATGATTTGTAAAATATGACGCTTTATATTTTTGCATAACAACTGAGTTTCATAAACAAAAGACCACATTTCAGTGATAAACATAGGTGTTCCACAGGGCTCAACCCTACGTCCACGTCCCTTTAATATCACGATAACCTTAGGCTATGCAGTAAATAGCTTTACAGTCAGTAACTTGGCAAACAACATTACTATATACTAGCGGTTTTGCGTCTTGATATTAAAGGGAATGTAAGCATATAAAAGTGGCTCAAGCCAGTTGCGATCAAATTCTAGCCTATCAGATATCAGTATTTCCTGTTGACGTAGATCATTTACCCAAATATGGTTCGGCACGTGTCACAGCCCTGGCAATGGTTGGATCCAGGACCAAATAAATTTCATAGATGATCGTTATTATAATTTTTCAGGAGAGCGATGATGAAATTGAGGCTTGAAAAACCTTATTTTGAGCACTGGTACTTTATAAAAAATCATATTTTAGCCAAAAGCTATATTTTGAAATTCTATATGAAATTTCGAGTCCTAGAAGATATAAGAGATTTTCAAAGACAATCGGAACCAATTTAAGTGGTAGTGCAAGACAAAATTTAATTTTATAATCATTTCTTGTGATTTTAGAGCATATGTTTCAAAACCAGGTAGCTTGTAAAAACACAAATTCCCACAAATGTAAAGCCATTTCAAGACAAATGTAAAGACTTTACAATATGGCTAAAATTAATTTGGTCCTTGGCAAAAAAGCACATGAAGACATTTTTATGATCGGTAATATCAAATTTCAATGATTTTTTAAAAGTTTATTGCAATAGTTGATGGGTTGTTGAAATTGAAGGATGACTGACGATTGTACATTTCTTTGGGCTATGTTTCAGCAAATGTCATCACTTTCTCTGACTTGTCAGGTGTAAAACCCGCACATAAGAACCTAGGTTTTTAAGATCAGCCTGTTTGGGTTCTTATTTATGTGGGGGTATTGCAAAAGTACCTAGTAGTATGCTCTTAACACAGGGCATAGGTTCATGACCGATTTAGTTTTCTCTTTATTTTTGTGTAAACCAAAATCTTTTAATATGAACCTGAACAAAAAATCAGGGTGAAAAGGTTCTTATAGATAGGGTTAGAAATTCCAAATTTCCTGCTGCAGGTTCTTAATAAATGAAGGTTCTTATATGCGGGTTTTTACTGTATTTGCGTTCTTCATATTACCAGAATTGTTTTTAAGGAACAGTACTACTGTAATAATTGCTACTTACAGCTTCATAAGTCATGATTGCTTGAAGATATGAAATTGTTGAATACCCAAGGGCGTGATACATGCTGTCATTCATACTGGAGAGAGAGAGAGAAGTATAAGATACAGTAAATACAGTATGTGTGATAGTGAATGTACAGAAAAGCCTTTTGTAGCTTATTAATGTAAAAGACTTCAGTCTCACAAATTCATACTTCATCTTCCAGTTAGATAACACCATGCTATCACATGTACGTAAATATAATATGAAGGTGTTGTGGCGCAGGTGTAATCCTCTGACTTTGCAGCTAGAACAGTCATGCGGACAGGGTTCGATCCCAGGCTAGAGCTCCACCATTTGAGCGAAATGACAAGGGGTCACAGACTCGATTAGGTCTTCTCTACTTCTGCGATTCCAGCGCTTGGCGCTAAAAAACGCAACTTCACCTTCACCTTCATCATCATTGCTGCAAGGCAAGAAAATGAAATAAATCTGATCATCAATTTTAGCTGGTTTTGAAGGGACCTTCTCCCGTAACTGTGAAAAGGAGAGGAAAATTTCATTTTGATATCCACAGAGAACAATTACAGTACAGTATATCAATTCAAAAANCTTGTCAGGTGTAAAACCCGCACATAAGAACCTAGGTTTTTAAGATCAGCCTGTTTGGGTTCTTATTTATGTGGGGGTATTGCAAAAGTACCTAGTAGTATGCTCTTAACACAGGGCATAGGTTCATGACCGATTTAGTTTTCTCTTTATTTTTGTGTAAACCAAAATCTTTTAATATGAACCTGAACAAAAAATCAGGGTGAAAAGGTTCTTATAGATAGGGTTAGAAATTCCAAATTTCCTGCTGCAGGTTCTTAATAAATGAAGGTTCTTATATGCGGGTTTTTACTGTATTTGCGTTCTTCATATTACCAGAATTGTTTTTAAGGAACAGTACTACTGTAATAATTGCTACTTACAGCTTCATAAGTCATGATTGCTTGAAGATATGAAATTGTTGAATACCCAAGGGCGTGATACATGCTGTCATTCATACTGGAGAGAGAGAGAGAAGTATAAGATACAGTAAATACAGTATGTGTGATAGTGAATGTACAGAAAAGCCTTTTGTAGCTTATTAATATAAAAGACTTCAGTCTCACAAATTCATACTTCATCTTCCAGTTAGATAACACCATGCTATCACATGTACGTAAATATAATATGAAGGTGTTGTGGCGCAGGTGTAATCCTCTGACTTTGCAGCTAGAACAGTCATGCGGACAGGGTTCGATCCCAGGCTAGAGCTCCACCATTTGAGCGAAATGACAAGGGGTCACAGACTCGATTAGGTCTTCTCTACTTCTGCGATTCCAGCGCTTGGCGCTAAAAAACGCAACTTCACCTTCACCTTCATCATCATTGCTGCAAGGCAAGAAAATGAAATAAATCTGATCATCAATTTTAGCTGGTTTTGAAGGGACCTTCTCCCGTAACTGTGAAAAGGAGAGGAAAATTTCATTTTGATATCCACAGAGAACAATTACAGTACAGTATATCAATTCAAAAAGGGGAGTGTTTTTTCTCTCTTTGAAGTAACCTTATGTATCTTAAGCTTGCTTGCATGAGATGTTATCCTTTGAAAAGTAATAATGAAACTGCTTTTCTGAAATAAATTAGATGCAGCAGGAAATGTTTAAAGCATTTGTCATCCAGTAGGGCATGTACAGTAGCTCTGAAAATAGTCCAATCAAACATTTCTAGTCGACAAACAAGAAGGAAGATTCAAAAGGCAAATAAGAGAAACTTCTTTATACCAGGTGCGCCAAAAAATGTTTGACTTTTGACAAACCATCATCCATGACAAATCATACACAATACTAATTTCAAAGATTGACGATGGAATATACTGTATACTGTAGTCAAAATCCAAAATAATACTCTTTTTTTTTTTTACCATTTTCAGCGGGCTGCTTCCCAAATTACAACGTGATTTCTTTTAAAAAATAGTGGTTTAAAACGGCCTATAAATTGATTGAAGAAAAATTATCAAATTTTCTAAAAACCGAACTTGAAAGGTCAATAAGAAAACTTACTGAAATTATAGAAAAGCAAAGGTTTTTGAATTGATAAAAGTAATGCTAAGATCCTTCAAGAATTGAGCGACCACTTATCAATTTCCAAGTCGCTTCCAGGAGCTTTCTTATTGTCCTGTCTGAATCGGTCTTCAGAAAATTTGATCGTTGTTTTTCGGCTGATAGGCTGTTTTCAGCCTAGGGATTTTTCAAGAAATTGTTTTTAGCCTGAGCAGGAGGCCAAACAATTTGAGAAAAATAGGCTTGGTACTATTTGGGATTCTGATTATATCTTAAAACAGAAATCTTTTAAATCGGCCTTGTGTACCATTTATCATGACCTGTCAAAAGTAGGAATTTTTCTACTCACTGTGGTTCCAGGAGGGATTGAGCCTCCCCAAATCTGTNATCATGACCTGTCAAAAGTAGGAATTTTTCTACTCACTGTGGTTCCAGGAGGGATTGAGCCTCCCCAAATCTGTTGCACAAACATAATTTCATTGCTTCATTGGTAGCTGATATAGATTCTTGGAGGGAAAATCCATTGTTGAGTGACTTGGACCTTTCAAAGACAAACAAAGAGAGATTTAGTCAAGAATGTCATTGTATTCTTTAAGATATTGTTAGAGCCATTGCTAAGCTGATATAAGATTTGTTCAAATTGTTCTTATTGAACAATAGGTTTTTAACATAACACAGAGGGGTGCTCTCTCTTCTATTAGTTTATCTGCTGAGAGAGTTCCTTCTTGATAAATTCCTCTCCATACAAACTTCTACTCTTTCCATAATATTTGATGTGAACCTTTTTGTTGTCTTTCGTAATTTGTTACATTCTGTATAATTGTTTAGTCGATTGCTGTTAATTTAAAGGATTTTCGATTTTGTATGTAGTGGAATTTTAAAATAAAAACTGAAATGAACTGTACAATAAACTGCAAGAAAAGACAGAGTTTTGAATCTGCAATTCTACATAGTTAGTGCAAAATCTAAATCGAAAAATACAATGAATTGTGACGTCATAACAAAGCCTTTCGCTATTTTGCTACTGAGATACAGTATTCGGCACTTGTGTGCAGAATTCTTGAATTTTCTAAGAAAAAACCCCGATAAAATATCAGAATTTCCTGCAAAAAACTTTGCCTAATTGTTTAGATATTCATTCAGCATCCCTACATATAGTAATCATTGATCTGAATTTCACAATGGGTTTGTTTTGCTGGCAAAGCGAGCTAAGAAAGGCCTAAAGATAAGAAAGGCCTAAAGTATAAAGAGAAGGCCCGGCCTCTATCACCTCTCTTCCCTCCTGTCATAGTTACTTGTAAAGACCCTTACGTTTTGCCCTCTGCTTGAAGGTCTAGTCCCTGCGTGAGTGGAGCTGCTTCTGCTGTCATATCTGTACTTGCATTTCTTCTTGCCAAGCTCTTTCTTTCTTTCACTTTTGATAAACGCACTTCTTCTTCCCTTCGCAGCAAAGTTATCTTCCCATCTCTTGGCCTGACAGTTGTTGTGGTTTGCGTGATGCGGAGAAAATCAGACAATACATTCATGCTGTGGAGGAGAATGAACATCTGGAAACTGACAACTGTTTACATTTCGGATTTATTTTTGCACCTGCTGGGAATCGAACCAGAGGCTTTCTAATGCAAATTATAACGAATTCACGCATGTCAGCTTGTGCCCAATGATACTCAATTTCACAGAGTTAGAAACGAGCAAACTTTTTCCCCTTATTTTTGACGTTTGCGAAACCTTTCTACACAAGCACAATGTTTTTTGACAAAGTTAAAAGGAACATTTTCTGAAACAGTGTTGTTTGACAAGCGCATCATAAACATGTTAGCAAACACTGTTTGCTCCTTTAACCAAGGCTTTAGATTTGCATTTAGAATGCCCAAAACCATTAGAAGCACCAAAAAATTATAGAAGCGGCCAAGGACTGTGTTGTTTAACCAGATATCCAGATACATAAGCGTACGAGCCGAAAATCTGCTTATTTCGGGCAATAATCCGCCGTAAGTCGGGCAAAAAATTTCGTAAACAATAGACTTTTCATCAGGCAGCCCCCCTAGATTTTTTCTTCCCGTACGCTTATGTCCAGATACGGTAATCAATGATAAAATATTTGTCATTAAAGTTGAATTCTCATTGGATGGAGGCTTCTGCATATTGCACATTGCGTTGTATTATTAATGTAATGTAATTCAACAGAAACAGTGAAGCTTGTTTCACATTGGAGTGAAACTGCGCTAAAAATAATAAGGCATTTACAAGGCCTATTCAATCTGTATCAGCTTCCTTGTCCGTTATGCTGATCAAGTTTGCGCAAGCTTGCTTGCAACTTTCGAGGCTCGAAAGTTGACCTCGCTGGTATACATCAGTGTAGTGATCAGAATCTGAAGTTGGCGGTCTTCAAAACTATTTCTAACCCCAGAAAAATAGATTTTGAGATCTCCTATCCAAATGATAAGTGGATAAGTCCTGACCCAAAAGATACTAAGAAAATTGCAAATTTCGTACTCAAAAAATATGTCTAGCCTTCTTGTCAAATTTGTGAGTGTACCCCTGGGACCTCGAAAAACTCGTTAATTCGAACATATATCTGTCTTCCTTGACAGTTGGAGTTATCGAAGTTCGGTAGATTTCTTGCTATGTGATTCATTACAAAGTAAATACACTTACTGTCATATGAAAGAATACTTGTGCTACTGATGAAAGATTCAACTAAAAATATCTACAAAGGTCTCAGCATATTCTTGAATTTCCTATACATATATCAGTTGAAAGAATTGCAGCCACTGAGAAAAATACCGGATGAGTCAGGAAAATTTTTTAACCGTTTATGAACCTGTAGTTTTCTACCTAGTCATCAGATCCCTTCTAACTGATTATCACTGTGCAGCTAAGATGTCAACTTACACACACAAATTTAGCTCATCAAAATCGGTCCTATTTTTCTCATGTTTCAAGTGATNCTGTACTCATGTTTAAAGAGAATTGATATGTGAACATACAGAATACAGCACTTGATGCTTTATGAAGAAAGAACAGAGACGGTAAACAAAGAAAGAGCCAGTTTTTATTCTTAGATTTCTTGCTATGTGATTCATTACAAAGTAAATACACTTACTGTCATATGAAAGAATACTTGTGCTACTGATGAAAGATTCAACTAAAAATATCTACAAAGGTCTCAGCATATTCTTGAATTTCCTATACATATATCAGTTGAAAGAATTGCAGCCACTGAGAAAAATACCGGATGAGTCAGGAAAATTTTTTAACCGTTTATGAACCTGTAGTTTTCTACCTAGTCATCAGATCCCTTCTAACTGATTATCACTGTGCAGCTAAGATGTCAACTTACACACACAAATTTAGCTCATCAAAATCGGTCCTATTTTTCTCATGTTTCAAGTGATTTAAAAAGGTGATCTCAATATCATCTTAGAATTTTCAAACAGGGCTAAATTCCATGATAAAATTTGCCAACAATTCAGCTCCAACCTATTTGTTAAACGCAAATGATGAACAACTAGACCAGATAAAGTCAAATATCTGCACTTCGATATGACACAAGTAGAGTAGGACGTTTCGAGCATAGGCCATTATCAAGTAAAGGAAAATCAAGCTAACAGAAACCGACACTAATCAAGCTAACAGAAAAGAAAATTCGAAAGATTATGATAGTACGATAGTAATCAATAAGTAATCAAGGGAATCGATGAGACGTAAATAGGATAGAGAATGAGCAAGAATATAGGAGTAAAACGATAATAAAGAGAATTTGAATAGAGATATGCAAATTGTTTGTTGAGTCCTGAAGGATACAATGTTCCTAGTTTGAAAATTATACGTATTAGACAATGTTCCTAGTTTAAATTATATATATATATATATATATATATAATGGAATATTATGAAATGTTGCTGCAAATTTAAACTAGGATTTTCTTTTACTTGATAACGGGCTATGCTCGAAACCTATTTCATATCGAAGTGTAAATATTTAACTTTATTTAGTTGTTCATCTTTGCACAATTGCAACGCAACCTGAAGAAATTTGTCATTACCTAAATGACGGTTTGTAAAATTACATGCGGGATATTCAAATGAAATTTGAAGCAAAAGATGGGAGTCTGTGATCCAAAAATCATAATTTATTCACTAATAATCATGCGAATCTCCATTTAAATAATAAAAGTCCATCAAGAAATAGCTAAACTTAAGTTAATCATTCTTTAAAGACCGACCATTGACCAGCATGCTTTGCGCGAAGTCAGTGATTTTGCTTTCCACAGCTCCGTAGTTTCTGACTGTCAGAAAGTATCGAAAAACAAAAACAAACGATCGCAAAGCATGCGGGTCAATGGTCGGTCTTTAAAGTTATTTAGCCTTTCAAAGGCAGCCTCGTGTACGACTATATACAAAATAAAATGTGCTGTGCTACAAAGGAAATACATTAATACACTTAAAATTCAGTAATCAAATATCCGAAAACTAACTTACAGTAGTGGTCAATATTATAGCTCTAAGGAATCTTCTTAGGGGGGAAATAGCAGCCTGATGATGACTTTATTATGAGCGTTATGACGATCAGTTTCACGATTGACATTCAGAATCACAGGATGAAAAATGGTTGCGGAAAATCCAGTTAAGCCTGGTTTCCATATGATCGTTCGTGTCGTTCCCGTCGCTCCTGTCGCTGAAAAAACGTACCAGCGACTGTAGCGCCAAGAACGAGTTGATGGAAACTATCACTTTTTTCTGCCAGCGATCGTAGCGACGCGAGCGACACCCTGTCACTGAGATAGAAAAATTTCTATCTCAGCACAGCGAGGCGAGTGACTGCCAGCGATCGAAAATTTTTCGCTCCTGTCGTTCGTGTCTCTGAAAAATTTACCAGGGACGGGAACGGCAGCGATCATATGGAAACCATTCGATGCTCCTGTCGTTCGTGTCGCTGAAAAATTTACCAACGACGGGAACGACAGGAACAATCATATGGAGACCAGGCTTTAAACAATCTATAGTGTCATATCGACGAATCCAAATCGACAAATCTAGAGACATTTTCATATTCTATTATTCAAGACATGTTCAGGTACACAAATCTGACATATTTCAGGTAAATAACTACGTTTTGGCGGTCAAACTAGTGCCATCTTTAGCCAAAGAATAAAATATATGTGCTAATGTTAAAGTACTTACTATCATTGGAACAGGTCGTCGCAACGCTCACGATAGTGTCTTCTTACCGAATAGGTTTCAAAAGAATTGTGCCACAGTTGAATAAAGATAGCTCTCATATTTCTTGTAAGCAAGGAAAGTGCTACGATAATTTGCATTAGTTGTAATGCATCTTTAAACTATATAACAAACTTGCCAACTTTCATTATTTGCTTGACCAACACAAGAGAAAAAAGTAGCAGAGGAGTCTTTAAGGGGTAGAACGGCAAAAGTTCAAGACGTCTTTTGAGATTTCCTATGCCAATTTATAATTATTCCCACCAATGTCTTCCAATTAATATCCCATAAAATTTATTACATCATCACCAACTCAAATTCTTCCAGACTTAGCATCTCCAATAGCTCCCCAAAGGTCAAAGATGAAATCATCTGGGAATCCAAAATCACCAAGTTGTCCTTCTACAGCACTTGCATATTCACTTGGATTCTCGATATTTTTGCCAAGGTCGATGAGAGTATTTGCTGAAGAGGAGAAGGTTTATTAAGCAATTAGCTGTTATTGATATCATTATGATTTTAGGTGCATACTATGCGCAAGTTCTATTGAACCAATACCAGCTGAAAACTATGTATGTTGCAATTTTATTCCGCTTTTAAAAGGCAACCCAGTATAATCGAAAATAATGTCAATAATCATAAGCGACGCAAAAACGTTACGAAAATACAAGCATATATGTGAAATTGCGGCATGTTGTTGTGTGGGTCCAAAAGAATGGACCATGCATGCGAGAGGCGAATCACTTCTCAAAACAGAGTACGTGATTTTATAATTTCTAAATCACGTTATTTCTTGTGACTTTTGTGATTCTTCTGGGATTTTTTGGTGATTTTGTGATTTTTCTGTGATTTGTAGTGATGTTTAGGATGAAGGTGCACGAAAAAAATCAGTGACTTGCCCTTCGCCTACATGTAACATATACAAAACGTTTGGATCGCTGAATTCTACAAGATGAACTCTATCGTAGCTACGAAGATAAACCCATTCGTTATTTCATTAAACAGATCATTACGATACAAAAGAATTTTGAAAATTCTCGAGTAAAATTCTTAAGTCTCATGATCTGAGTATAACTCCAAACGAGATTGAAGAATGTAAGAATGCTTACACAGTGTAATAAGAATACAACATTCGCTCAAACACTGGGCAATACAGGTGGATATGTGTATTCATCCTACGGAAATGGCATGCAGGATATTTCCCGAGCCTTTCAGAGAGCGAAGCAAGTAGGCGAGGTAAGAGCATGCCACTTGCCGCCTGTGGTCCTTGTTCCCAAGTCAACATAGTTTTTATCCCTACCAACAACAGGCTTAGGCTAGAATAGATCTTAAAATGGAAGCTTAAAGCTTCCGGGAAATAACAGGATAATTCCCGGAAGGAGGGAAACATAGGGGGATATCCTTCCAGGGAAGATATTTTTTATTGGAAAAAACATAATTTCCTTCTTTGGTAGGGATAATCCATGAAAACTAGAAATGTAGGCAGTAATAGTCTCTTACACTGATAAATTTCTGACACTCACCCAGCTCTGGATCTCTGATACCGAGGAAACTTTCTAACAAATCGTCAATTCTTTTAATAGCAACGGCTTCCCATTGTGGTTGCTAGAAGATGGAAATAAAGATTACAGAGAGGCATGATGATAAAATTTGCTAACAATTAGTCAATGCTACATGATGCACCAACAAGCATCCACATTTGCCAGGCCATGATTATAGTGGACCAATATTAAAGATCGATGATTTAACATTGGTCAAAAGTTCTAAATACTGACCTTGACAGACAAAGAGAAAGATCTTGGAGATAATTTGGGAATTTAGGATTGGATTTGAAATTTTGTAAAGTAATACTAAATTTATACGAAGCCTGAAAGACTGCTTGTGAAGCAAATTAATACAAATCAGTTTCTAAATTCCTAAGTCCAAGTGAGGGAATATAAATAAATTCAATCCATACCTCCTCAACGGTTGCAGGTCCTTTGGATCTAAGTCGAAGTGTTGCCTTTCCACTGCCTACTACACTTGAATTTGTTGAGCTTTGACCTTTACTCTGTCTAGGAGCGATACCCTCTGCAAACAGATGACAGTTTGTTTGTTAAAATATAGTCTACCAGGTGAGTAAAAGATGTTTCAAGAATCGTACGATTTAGACTCAATACATGTCGTAGTTTCGCTTTTTTGGCTGAACTGATATCGCTACAACTACACTGCAGCGAAAACTAAAACAGCAATTAAATTCAATGAGATGAGCGTAAGTTGAGGGTCTTATGCAGTGAAGTTACATACGATTATTAATTATGCACTAATTTCAATGAACAGATAACTGCTTTTGTAGTTTAAAAGCTAACTGCAATGTTATTATTTGTTATGATAAAATCCATCATACCTTTATGGAGTTAATTTGTTGAACTTAGGGCCTGTTCATATGGAGGCGAGCCAGCCCGCTTACCGGGCTGGAGCTCTTTGCCGAGATCTCACCTTACCCCTAATACAAAATTCGTTGTCTGTTCATATGGGCAGGCGGGCTGGCCCGCTTAGCGAGATCCCACTGGAGCACTGGCGAGATCTCGGTAGGCGGGATGGAAATTTTCCCATATGAACACTCCATCCCGGCTACCGAGACGAAAAGGTCTTTACTGCTCATGCGCTGCTCCTATTTTAGACAATGGGTAGACAATGGGCACGTGTCCAATTTTGACACGTGTCGAATTTCTGTCTCGGCAAGCGAATTTCTGTCTCTCCATATGAACACAAGCTGAAAAGCGTCTCGCCTACCGAGCCAGCCCGGTAAGCGGGCTGGCTCGCCTCCATATGAACAGGCCCTTATTTACTTTTCAGCACTTGAATTATGATAAATGTATTAATAGTCTCCTATGAGGCCAAAATAAGCTATGTGTATCCTTTTTACACAGGTGAGGCACATCTTTGTCATTTAGTTTCCCTCCCTAGAAGATAGTAATTTTTAGTCATAATTCGCTCAAGATTTCTCATCCTTCAAACTGCCTTGAAGCAAAATTACCCATATCTCAAAGATGGTATGACAAGTTCAGTGAACAAATTTTGATATAAAAAATAATTTCAGATTCATTGAATTTTGTGCATAATTCATGATTGGGAAGGCAGGCTGGATTGCCATCAGGAAACAGATTGGACATTTCAAGGCCAGCTGAGTGAACCCGAAGATATGTTCTTAGAATATTATGAAAAACAACAGAAACAATGGATAGCACATGTCCTCCGGAGAGAGAACGACCATCCCTGTAAGAAGTTGACATTCCATTCAAACAAGATAAAAAAGAGGCCGCAAAGTGTCTTCTACCGGGTGTCCAAAAAAAAGTATACAGATTTGGTCAACCCTAACGATCAGGATTTAGCATGAATCAATCCGAAGTTATTTTTAAAACATTACTCGGTAGTTAACTTGAACATAGATACCTTGTTTGTTGATATTGGTGCTTTGAGAGTAGAGATATAAATCTTCAAAGGACAAATTTGCATCCACCTCCAAACCAGAGCTTTGGCGTTTTGGCCTGTCAACAACGCAATGTCAACAAACAAGGTATTATGTTCAAGTTAACTATCGAGTAATGTCTTAAAAATGATTTCGGATTGATTCATGCTAAATTCTGATCGTTAGGGTTGACCAAATCTGTATACTTTTTTTTGGGACACACGGTATACTAGAAAGGACCATATTGTCGAGCAAAATCAGTAAAGGTCAATTCCTGTCAGACTGCTTCAAGAAAACAGATGCAAAGTAACTCTTGATCAAAGATCAACTGTAACAGTGCTACAGTCGATGATTGCCAATTGCTTCCAAATTTGGAAGTGGCTAACTGTTATTATTATTATTATTATTATTGCGTTAGTATTGCCTTGAGCTTCTTACAATACTCTCAAGTCCGGAATAAACTTCTCCCCCAGCTTATTATTGTTTTGAAAAAATCCACCCAAGACATCCGTTTATCAATTTCGAGCTTCTTGAAATGTGAAACTTGTGAAATCATCTTCATGAAACGTGATTTGAACTGTATTTCTCATTTTAATAATTTTTCTGTGATAACTAACTTGTTTGTGGTGTTCTTTACAGTCAAAAACAATTGTATGTTCGAATTCCAGACCCCGCTTTTATTACGATTTTTGGGAAATTTTCCACCCATCCCGTTTATTCCAGCCCCCTGTCTTTTCTGGATTTGAAAGTAGACATCATGGACAGCCTCTGTCAGTTTTATTGAAGTGCTGAAACTCTGAAATCAAACATAAACTTTGTAACTTCTGAGCCAAAAATGAACATACAGCACTTTTTTATTCAAGGTAGTTTTGAGGTAGCCTGCGTGCAGACTCGACTGGTTTACAAACTAGTCGAGTCTGCGTGCAGGCTAGTTTTGAGGTTGTTAAATTCAGAGCTTTCACTGGGACATGGACATGTGTGATAGCACTCGAGCAAGCAGACACACACCACAGTAATGCCATGAGCGTGATTAATCACATACGCAAATCTTTATCATTCTTTTTGAAGAGCGAAGTATATTCATCAGCATTTTATTTCTTATCAGTAATGTTTGTGTTTCTAAAAGAGACAACCGTAGGTGCTTAATACTTTTCTGGATTAAGTAATTAAACATTTTCACAACTTAATTAAAAGGTTTTACCTTTCCAAAACAATTCCATCGTTCCCCCTATTGTACCCTTTTACTACCTTGAGAATTTACTGTATTTATGATATTAAAGCTCGATCATTAGAAGACATACTGTAAATAGCATGTGCAACCCAACTAATGAGCCCGATTGACTGCTCACGTCAAATTTTGAATGAGATAAGCCTGAAATTGCTAAATTTGTAAACCAGAAAAGTGACAGACTTTTTCATACAGTACAAATATATTGTTGACTTTCATCAACTACAGTATGTTATTCTTGACAGTTCTACAATATTTTTCATTAATTTAGAATTTATGATGATTTTAATTCCATTTGAAGCTTTGCATGAATTTTAGTACAAAAAACCAAAAACCTCTGATTTTGGAGATAAGAAAAATAGCTTAGAGGGCCTTTACATGAGAAATTTCAGCCCGTGCTGAGTTGAACACGTGCTGAGTTTTAACAGCATTGCTTATTTTTCTTTGTGTTTACATGATATTTCAACACGGGTTGAGATAAGGTCACATGATATGAATGCGGTCACAAACAATAGAAGCAGGAATGTGAGCCCATTCAAAAAGTTGATTGATTGCGGAAATAGATTCCATTTCCTTTGTTCACATTCTAATCTTTGATTTCAACACGCCCCAAGCTGAAATTATTTGCGTTTACATGGATATACAGTAAGCTCTAATCTCAACCCGTGCTGAAATGTCAGCATGGGTTGAGTAGGCGAGTTGAGTTCAGCCCGTGTTGAGTTTCAACTCGCCTCCCTTCATGTAAACGCGATGAAGGCTTAGACCGTCAACCGAGTTGAAACTCAGCACGTGTTCAACTCAGCACGGGTTGAAATTTCTCATGTAAAGGCCCTCTTAGTCAGTACCTACCAAATGCTTCTTTTTTAGGCTCTACCAGCTTTATTGTAAACTGAGCTCCTTCTTCAATTTCTCTAAGGACTTTAGCAACCTCAAAATGGCGACATCCCACATAACTTTTATCATTAATCATTGCTATATGATCTCCAACTTTAACTTCACTATACTTCTCCATGACGCTTCCTTCGCGAATCCTTTTGACAAAAGGAATTCCAGCTCCATTGTCTGTTATTGTTAATCCTAAAGCAGGTCCATCCTTGACGGCACTTACGTCTTTTGTTTCTCCTTTTACATGGGCAAAAATCAAATCATCAAGTCCAATCTGACCACCAAGGAGCTTTTCCATATTAACTTTAGGGGAGTTCAATGTACAGAAGATTATCTGCAATGAAGATGAGAGATTATGAGAAAAATGGAACAACTGTGTTTAAGGCTGGTTCCCACTGCATGATGAACTACAGTATCATCACTTTCCTTTTTTTTTTCATTCATTCATTCATTCATATAAATATTTATTTAAAGTTGGTATTTACATAGTTTTAAAAGAATAAAGCTAATTTACACCAACTATCTACAATAAACCTAAAGTAATACATAATCATTACAATTAAAGGAATTCAGTGTCTATTTACAAATTGTACAAAGGCAACTGGTTCCATCCCAAGTTTTAATTTTCTTATTGAAAGCTTCAACAGATTCTATATTCTTTACATCATTGTTTAGGGTATTCCACAGCATAGCTCCCCTAAATCTCAGGCGCACTCTAAATTTTGACTTTGCGAGCTTGTATCTCCAGTGTTTGGTGGACGATCTATGTATAAATGCAAGGTACTATATATACGTTCATTTAAGTTGAAGATTAACAAATTTAGCTGTGCAGTTAGAAAGTCCCAATATCTTATCGTTTTTGTTTGTTCCTTTTTAGGGGTAACTTTTTGAGACACTCGGTATATGAATTGAATTTATAAATATTAAATATTCGCTGTTTTTTGTCGTGTTGCGGTGATCCTGCCTATGAAAAGTTGTACAAACATGGTTACTTGTATAACTTTAAAAATTTGCAAGTCTTGGAAGCCTATTCTTAGAGAAAATGTCTCATAACTTGGAAATGAAAGGTATTGTACCATTAATTATTGAAGAAGTGAAAGTGACATATTCTTCAACTATTATATACAAACCTCTGAAGGAGAAATTGAAAACTCATTTGCTATTCTTTGATAAAGTTCCTTCACATTGCTAAAATTCTCTATCTTCCCTGTGGGGCTTCCATGTGCCAGTTGTGCATGAAAAACTAGCCTCTTTGCAAGCTGCTGAGCTTCAGCGTTTTGTTGATTATCAGCGGGGAATGGCTCAGCTTGCCTTGTTGCTTGTTGTTGTGATGTAGGAGTTGCTGTTGGTGAGCCAGCCTTCTTCTTTGACACATCTTCTTCTAGACTTGTTTTTGAACCATTTTCTTTTGATTTATGTTTGGAGTCTTTCTTGCTTTGATTTGTGATTTTCTCTTTCTTGCTGAAAAGTGGCATTTTGACTCTTGCTTTGTTCAAGAATTCTGTGAAAGTAAAACATGTTTTTAAACTGGGGAAATATCTTCCAAAATGCAGCTTATGAGCTGATGCTGCAAAAGCAAAGCTGTACAGTAAACTGTTCAAAACACCCAGTAAAACCTTGTTACCTCTTTAACCACCAGAGTGAATAATGACAAGGTCTCTCGTGCAAATAAACAGCCCTTCTTGATTTAGGCACACAATTTTGGTACAAAAAGAGGTTGTCTTAAACAGTAAAGGACTATATAATTGTTTCAACGTATTAAAAAATATCATCAGATTTTATTGTTCTGTGATATTATCAAATCGGTAGGTTTCAAAATCTTTCGCACACAGCAACATATTGAGATTCACCCTGACTTGCAAAATCTTGTGGTTGATAAAACCTGATTGGTTCCAACTCATTACTAGAAAAGACTTATAACTTTTTTCCTTTGCACTTACTACCATGAAAATAAGTTGTATCTTAGAGATTGATGTTCAGTTTTCAGACATCCAACTGTGTCGCCTACTGTGTATTGAAATGATATGATATAAGGCCAATGATTTGACTCAGCTGAATGAGGCCATTAATAATGATCTTAGGCAACTGGACACTTGGCTGCAAGGCAACAAACTTTCCTTGAATGTTGCGAAAACACATGCCATGCTTGTTTCTACCAAACAGAAACATAACACTCTCAAAAGTCAGAATGAAGATTTGAAACTGAAAATTCGTGAAAATGATCTGCAAGTTGTTCAAAAAACGAAATATCTTGGTGTACAAATTGACCGCTCTTTGGACTGGAAAGAACAAATCAAGGCGGTCTCTACCAAGGTTTCCAGGGCTGTAGGCTTTTTGAAGCATGCCAAATCTTTCCTACCAAGAGAATCATTGCAAACTCTCTACGCAGGCATAGTGGAGCCCCACCTTCGGTACCGTTGCTCTGTTTGGGGCTGCGCTGGCTCAACTGAAATCAATCAGTTGCAAAAACTTCAAAAGCGTGCTGCCAGAATTGTAACTAACAGCAGCTACGACGCCCCAAGCAGACCACTTATCGAAGAGCTGGGTTGGAAGACCATTCAGGAACTCATTCAAAATGAGTCTGAAACAATGGTCTTCAAATCCCTAAATGGGTTGGCTCCACAATACTTGTGTAACCTCTTCACAAAAAACTCAGAATGCTCCTCCCGTAGCCTCCGCAATACAGNCGCAGGCATAGTGGAGCCCCACCTTCGGTACCGTTGCTCTGTTTGGGGCTGCGCTGGCTCAACTGAAATCAATCAGTTGCAAAAACTTCAAAAGCGTGCTGCCAGAATTGTAACTAACAGCAGCTACGACGCCCCAAGCAGACCACTTATCGAAGAGCTGGGTTTGAAGACCATTCAGGAACTCATTCAAAATGAGTCTGAAACAATGGTCTTCAAATCCCTAAATGGGTTGGCTCCACAATACTTGTGTAACCTCTTCACAAAAAAGTCAGAATGCTCCTCCCGTAGCCTCCACAATACAGAAACGGACCTGAGGCTACCTATGAAAACAACAGCAAATGGACAAAAATGTTTTTCTTTCAGAGGAGCAAAGTTGTGAAATGGCCTCTCAGCTGAGTCAAAGCAAGCATCCTCCCTGAGCTTATTTAAGCAGTTGATTTAGGGTTGAACTCTTTTCTTTTAACTAAACTTTTAACATTGTAAATAGGTTTTCATATTGTAAAATAGGTTTTAGTAATAGTTTTTAATATTAATGATTTTCTGTAATGTAGTTTTATTTTATGCCATGAATGGGAGGGCCCCTTGAAAACCAGCACTTGTGCTGAAGGGCTACCCTCCCCCTTAGATAAATATATGAAATATAAATATGAAATATAAGGAAATTTTACTTGTTGAGTTGTTACTTGAAGTAAAAATACGATGACGATGAATTACCAAGAAGAAATCTGGGTGGTAGCCGTTTTGTGAGGGTGAATCTCTCTCTTGTCTGTCTGTGTCGAATGAAAAAATCACACCTTACAGCTACCTACCTACCATTGCAGGTCTTCATCCATGCTTACAAATATTGAAAGTGCAAGTATTCAAACGTATGATATTAGCATTTGCTAACAATACAATGACTTACCAAGAAATTTTGGGTGGGCTGGGGCTGGGCCTAAATAATCACCTTGCTTGTCTTCTTGAGTTAGTGTTCGTTTCGCTTCCAGCTGCAGTCCAGGTCTTCCCTGCTTACCAAGACTGAAAGTGCAATTCTTCAGCCGATGAAAAATAGCATGCGCTAACAAGAAACTTTACAAATAAACCTCTTAATTCCTTATTTATTCCTACAAAATTTGTTTACCGCTGCTCTTGACCAATGCGTTGTTTGCAGAAAAACAGAAAAACAAGATGGCAGCTGTCGTCATGTCTGAGCAAAACGAGGCCAAGTAAATCCCTCTTCATCCAAACAATCAAACAATATGTTTGATTGTTGGATTGAGAAAGAAATGTGCTACTAATGAATAAGGACAACAAAAGAAACCTTTCTTTCGTTCTCCGAAATTGCTGTCATTTTGTCGGCATTTTATACAATTTCAATATTATCATCTCCTGTTACAGGACTGGTAGATTATATTTTACATGATTCGTAATTCCAAACCTACCAAAGTCTGAAAAAACTGTAGACTTCGCAGAGACCGAAATATATTTCCCAATCAAAACACAAAAATGTTACCTAAAATTTGGTTTCCAATTCACCACCAGGGCTTGCTAATGAAAACGAGAATCACTCCAAAGTCTGCCAAACCTTCTGCCTTTTGGAGCAGAAGGTTCCACCAAATTGGTGACGATATTCGTGTTCTATCACAAGAATGCCATTGCCTACCAAATTGGTGACAATTTTTGTGTTCAATCAGAAATGTGTCATTTTATACCAGATTGTTGACAATATTCGTGTTCTAGCAGAAATGTGTCATTGTATACCAGACTGGTGACAAATCCGAAGAGAATGAAACTTCAGAGTGAAATTTTCAGTTTCAAGAACACAATTGATACACTAATGTCGTTGCAGTGCGGCAAGGCATGTACAAATGATAACAACGTCCTAAATCCCCTTCCTAAAGACATAAGCCCACAGCACCTTCAATTCTATTTTCCCGCCTGCACCGGGCTTGTTTGATTTCAACGAAAATCAGTTGTGGAAGATATTCCAAGAAATTTTTCGTGAGTTTAAGCTTGATTCACACTAGAGTAAAAACACGCTAGAATTGAGATAGTGAAAGCATTCTCTATGCACACTTTAAACGCATTTTTAGTGAGTTATTGCTTCCAAATGTAATTACTTTACATTTTTAGAGAGTTACTACTTTTTGATTCCATCCAAACATTTTCAAAGGCGCCTATAAAATCTCAAATTGAGACAAAATAAGTTCTACGCTTTCTTCCTCGTATTTCCGATGCATTCTAACGCTATTTCACTTTAGTTTGAACCAAGCTTACGTTCGGAATTTTGGCGCCCTCTTAAGGCGTTGGGCGCCTTCGGCGCCAACATCTTTTCACGTCGCTGGGGGGCACGTGCCCCCCTGCCCCCGGCCACTGGCCTGAGTGCATTGAACTGAAAATTGCCCCTTGGAAGATGCAGATGAGAAAAACAACATAATTTCTTGCAAGAAATACATATTTGCAAATCGTTCCTTCTCACATTACAGAAATTTGAGGTAATCTAGCTAAATACTTATGAAAATCATGTGCAACTTTATGATAATAGCACCAGCTTTCCATGATAACAGGATACAATCCATAACTTTCATACTCTTTCATACGTGTTGCTAGCTGAGATGTAAGGCTTAATGTTCAATTCAAGGAGCTGAAATAAGTTTCTCTGAAAAATCAAAGATTCCAAAGGTTATACTCGAATAAAATCCTGCAAGAAATTCAATATGATAGCTGAATTACTGTGTTTTAACATTTGAATGAAGACGCTCTTCATCAGCCAGTTAAATAAAAATAGATGTTTTTGCTCGTAATTTCGTTTGACGGAATAACAAAATGTTATCTGCTAGTTGGTAGTTACTGAATTCATATGAGTGGGACCATACTTCTAGGTTCTGGGATACGACTTTGTGCCACACATTTGCACATATTTTCGAAGTTTTACTCGTGTATGGAGTACTTCTTTTTGACAGGATCGGTTTTTTTTGCGAAATGATATTCTAATGGCTACAGGGAGTTGTAAAATTACTCTGTCATAATTCCATTGAGCTTTATAGTGACAACTTATATGCAGTTAAAGTTCTCTTCACTCGACAGTTCCACTGAATGTAAAAAATTCTTGCAAATGTGTTTAAACGCATAAACATTTGTAAGGAAATTTTGAAGTTTCCTTGCCATGCAAAATATTTCAAAGTATAGTTTGAAAGTTTCTTCTGCTCGCAGTAAAATTAGGTGCTTGTAATGTGGTGTTGCTACAATTCAAAAAGCACGAATATGCTTCTGAAATGTCATCCACCATTCACATATTATTGATGCCATCATATATTACACAGTAGCGATGTATCTTTGTATCTCAACATTTGCTGACATCTTCCACTTCTTCGTAATAGACTGTGTTTTGATACTTCAAAACCTGCAAAGGAATACAAATGATTCATTCGATGCTTTCTAGCCAGTATGGCTATAGCCTGCGTCACAGACCATAACCAGAGGGAGTTATGGTCTGTGTGATGGACTCAATTTTGTTGTCCCAACGACTTCAGTATAAACAAATTAAACAAAAAAGAGCTAGACAAGCCAATATCATTATTTGAATAACCATGGAATAACAGATTTCACAAGATATCTGTGAAACTGGGACAACAAAAGTGACTCCAGCGCACAGACCATAAACTCCTCCTCGTTATGGTCTGTGACGCAGGCTAGTATGGTTATGGCTAGGTCGTTGGAACGAACGAAACAGGTCATTCGAAAGAACCATTCAATCTACATCAAAGCTCTAGATCATGTCAACTTGATCAAAAAGCTTACCTTTGACGGCCTTTGACAGTAATGGAGAAATTTTTCATAATATTTTCGACCTTGGAAAACGAAAATCCCATCTCATTTGAGACTTAGGGCCTGTTCATATGGAGAAAGTTTCCCCGGCATTTTCCCGGTGAAGCGGGAATCCCGCCTAGCCGGGGAAATGATCATCGACCTTTCATAAGAGAAAAGTTTCCCCGGCTAGCCGGGGAAACTAAACAATAGTGCTTTGTCTCTGGCGCCAAAGGATTAGCGATAAACAAAAGAGTCTACCCCGCCTTGCCGGGAAAACCTGTTCATATGGGAAAATATTTCCTCGGCTAGGCGGGATCCCGGTAGTGCTCAAGCGAGATCTCGGCTAGCCGGGGAAATGTTTTCTCATGTGAACGCTCGAGCTTTTTTATGTAGTTAAGCTATATGAGGCGGGATCTCGGCTTGCCGGGAATCCCGCTTCACCGGGGAAATGCCGGGGAAACTTTCTCCATATGAACAGGCCCTTAGATTCCAACTTTTGACTAGCTATCACCTACGTGCAGAGCTTGAATAGAATTTTAAATAGAATCCCTTCAATTACGTGAAGGTAATACTTTCTAGACGATCTACACGACCTTCTGAATGATTGAGAAATCAAAAGTTTTACAAAAGAAATCAAAAATACAAGCAACCATTTTTTGTTGATGGTGCTCCTCTTGAAAATGTTAATGAATTTACATATTTGGGTTTTACCCTTAATGCTGCATGCTCATTTAAAGATACAATCCACTCGTTATCATGTAAAGCCAACCGAGCTATATTTGCCCTAAATAGCCGCTTTAAATTGAAATTCCTCCCAGTTGAAGCTGCATTAAAGCTCTTTGACACTACAGTACTTCCAATTCTTCTTTACGGCTCAGAGGTCTGGGGAGCATACGAATTTCTAAATGACGAATCTTGGGATAAATGCGAAATAGAAAAAATTCATACTCAATTCTTGAAGCGCATACTTGGTGTAAATAGGTCAACAACTAACATCCTTGCTCGAGGCGAATTCGGCCGACATCCACTCAGAACTGAAATCAACTCTAGAATCTGTGGTTTCCTAAAGCACATCGATACGCAACTTCAAGAAGACTCACTTGCATCTCTAGCACTCAGATATGAATCTTCAATAAATACCCGACACACAATGACTTCCTACATTTCCCAATTAGAAGACACCTTACTTCAAGACGAA
Organism: Aurelia aurita; assembly: GCA_004194415.1. Lineage (NCBI taxonomy): Eukaryota > Metazoa > Cnidaria > Scyphozoa > Semaeostomeae > Ulmaridae > Aurelia > Aurelia aurita. The sequence goes on along the minus strand of REGM01000073.1, from coordinate 477,686 downwards.
TATATAAAAAAGCCCTTTCTTTCACATTCAAAACACACTCTGAAACATGCACTGAAACAACACTACAGTGACATTTGGAAAAACAAACTGGAGCTCNTGACCAGGTATTTTTTAAAAAATTGTGTATTGAATAAAAAAAAAAAAAAAAAAAAAGAGAACAACATTTGAATACAAGTATTTTTTTATAAGAAACTGCTTATAAGAAATTCAACTCTCAGATCGCTAAAAAGTTAAGAAACTCCAGTACTGGGAAAATATAACTTAAGAAACTATTTATTTTAATAAAGGAAATTCTTAGGTTATTTTTACTCTATTTTCACTTGTTTCCTGTATCATATTACTCAGAAGGTACTTGAGTAATGTCACAGTAATGTCTACAACTGGAAAGGCTAAAAAAACTTCGCTTTGAAATGTTTAGGAGGGTACAGGAAGTAACCATGAAGATTGTTATGGAATTCGTAAGAAACTCTTAAGAAACTCTGAGCACTGAAAATCTGATAATTTTAAGAAACTTTCAGTACTAGCTAAAATTCTTAGTTTCTTATAAAAAAATACGTGTATTGTACTTACATGATCCAGCTAAAGATGAGAAAACACTATTACTCATGCATAGCTCGATATTCATTTAACTTCCCTGAATATCTCACCTGACATCTATTTTGAGACAGACTTTGAGTTAATTGTAAATTGCCACAGGGTGTTATGTAATTCCATGCCTTGTGGTATCGTTGATCAGTTGCGTGTTGATTTGTGGTAATTTTTTTTATGAGCATTTAAAAAAGATTAAATAAAGACATACATAGTAATGATAAATACCTCATTCCCCCAACTTGTCCAGCCAGGCACCAGGCTGCGTGCAAACAGTTCCAAACATTCAGGATCTTGTGGTAGGAATGGCCGGAGGATTTCTGTTGAGGAAAACCAGACATCAAGAGACAAAACAAAGCAAATTTCATAAACACAGCATTGCTTATTTACTAAAATTTAGCTTCAATTACTCCCATAGCTTTGGCAAACAAATGGAAACCCTGCATATCTCTTAAAACTAAATCCAACCCTTTATGGTAAATAAGATCTTACCTAGTCCTCAGGGACGTATGAAGCAGCTCTTACTTGGAAGAACTGTGGGTGCAATTTTAAACATTGAAAAGGCTGCAGGAAGGGCACTTTGAGATTTAAACAGGGCATTTGCATGTGTATAAACTGAAACGTTCGTAACTCAATTCGAGCAAATTTATAGATAATTAACTCTCTGAAAAATGTTCCGAGATCCGACGACGCACTGTTTCTACTGTGAACGGGGGCTACGTTTTTGTTTTTCTTCAAAAAATTTACCAGATCTGGACCCTTGATCTAAACCTCTTTTCTGGCAAATGACAAAGGTCCATTGACTTTTGCAAAGTTAAGATTGAAGTTCACTTACCATTCAGCGGAGGCTTTCGAGAATGCAGCGTGCAAGGAACACTACACATAACTTTATGAGTAGGAAGATCCATTTGCCAGTTACTACCCTTAGGAACATCTCCTTCTGTGTTTTCTAAACCTTCGACTTTGTCTCTGTGAAAACGCCCAATAATAATTGGCTCGTATGGCTTCTTGTGAACAGAGTCAAGATCATACACATATTCTCCTTTGGTTGTGAGCTAAAGAAGGAACAGGATGATTATCAATCTTCTCTTATGCATATATTAGAGCAAAACTAATTGTCATGTTGAGGCTGCTCCATCATTAACAAGATTCAACAACTTCTGGTTATAAAGCAATGATTTATTGGGTTGTCAAAAGGAAAAATATTGTCTGACAAGCAAATCTCAAATGTTCGCTGAGAATGTTTGCTCGTTTCGAGGGGGCTTTAGAATCGAATTTAAGCAGGAGATGAGAAAAAGAAAGTGAACTTTGGTAAGCATCGCATATCAAATGGTATGCTAGATTTATCAGGCTAAGTCTATATCTTAGCTTCCCAGATTTTTAACCGGCAAATATGACAATTACCAGGCAAAATGCCGCTCGAATACTGACTCACCCAAGTATTACCTTAACCCAGTGCCACTCTGCAACCAGCTCTACGTTCCAGAAAGGGAAAAGCTCTTCTTTAACAAAGTTGATGATTTTCTTTTTATTGGTAACCCAAATTACAACCAATGCGCCATCTGATGCCAGTTTTGGGATAGGCAATGACTTGATTTTGTAGAAGGAGAGTGAACCATAACTAAGAGAGAAAATCATATTGATAAAAGATAAGCATTCCACCAGAAAACGTAGTTATTTCTTGATATTTTAACGGAAAGACTGGTCACAACTCAAAGAAAATTCGTAAACGACCCAGGGGGGACACTCAGCACCATGCAAATACGGGGAGGTAAGTCCGATATTTCTGGGTCAGAATATTGCCGAAAGTAATATTTTTGGGTCCATATAAACTGAAATTGTGGCCATGATATTTTTCGCCATCAAATATAGTTATACTGATATTTCTGGGTTCCGTAGAATCCTGACCTCAAATTTGCATTCTTTCAGGATATTTTATGTGCGTTTACAGGTGTCCAAGTATAAAATGAGCTGATATTTTTGGGTTACAATGAAGCCGAACTGATATTTTTGGGTTGCCTGAAAATTTCTCGGACTGACCTTCCCGTATGTTTATGTGCTGAATGCCCCCCTGGGGTAAACGAATCGAATTTCTCNAAGTCCGATATTTCTGGGTCAGAATATTGCCGAAAGTAATATTTTTGGGTCCATATAAACTGAAATTGTGGCCATGATATTTTTCGCCATCAAATATAGTTATACTGATATTTCTGGGTTCCGTAGAATCCTGACCTCAAATTTGCATTCTTTCAGGATATTTTATGTGCGTTTACAGGTGTCCAAGTATAAAATGAGCTGATATTTTTGGGTTACAATGAAGCCGAACTGATATTTTTGGGTTGCCTGAAAATTTCTCGGACTGACCTTCCCGTATGTTTATGTGCTGAATGCCCCCCTGGGGTAAACGAATCGAATTTCTCTTGCTTGCCAAGCAGACCTTCGCAAATTTGCTTGAGCGGAGGCCGGCCGGCCTAAACAATGCTCCTCCCGGAGGAAGAAAATAATGCCAGAAGAAAGAACAAACGAAATAATTAGAAAATGGAGATAAACTTCCACATTTAACACGAGCATTGTTTGATTTTCGATAAAAAGTTCCAAACATGGTTTTGCGACTTTTCAAGATTTTATAAATTTAAATTCTACCACTGAGGAAACATTATTAGGTGCCTACTACTTTACAAGAAACGTTCAGTGTACTCTGGAGACAAAATCCATAAATAGCGTACTCTGGAATCTGAAATAAACGCTTATTAGTTTTAAAAAAAATCCACCTAATTCTAGACTCCCCTATGTTTATCAATTTTGAGCTTCTTTAACTGTGAAACATGAAAGATCCTGTTTCCGTAAATGTGACTTGAGCTGTATTTTTCGTTTTTAATAGTTTTTTATTATTCTTAACTTGTTTTTTATATTCTTTGCAGGAAAGTTTCCACCTAGTCCACTTAATCCAAATCCCCCCCTCCCGTTTGTTAGGATTTGGGAAATGTTCACACTCCCTGTTTATTTCGGACTCCAGTAGCTAACTATCTATTGCTACGTCTGTTTAGGATAGAAATCATATATATGCATCGAATAGTTTCAAAATTTTCAAGCATAGTTCACTAGACATCAAGTATAGCTCAACATCATTGACAATCTTCTTCCAGATTATTCATAAGAGACCATTTTGTGAACTAATCAAAATTTGAAAAACGTACCGTCTTGATCTCTTCACTGATTTGTTATGCCATGGTGGGTCAGCCACAATTAAGTCGTAAGTCTTGCCTGAAAGAGGATGAAGGTCAATTGCTTTCTCATTCTCTTCCATGCCACAAAATCGTGCGGTCGTGATCGTTTTTATCGTTCTTAAATCATGAAGGCTAATCGACCATTTATCAAAACTGACAAAAATAATTCAGCACAACAACCAATGGGTAGATCACTTCTACAATAGCCCGAAGGCTTTCTTCAAAAATCCTTTACAATTCATAAAAATCTGAAAAATGAAAGTGAAAGACATGGCGAATAAAAATTAAACGAGAAATCCTCAAGCTAAAATTTCCAGTTCAAGTTATAACTAAACTAAAGAAGCTTAATTTACATCTGAATCTAACAGGAACTCACCTCCATCCAGTAAAAAATTGATATCATCAATGTCAGACATTAAAAATGTCGACCAAGATGGGATTATATATTTGGTATTCAATGTTTCAATGATAATTGGACATTTCGCAGAATTTTGCACTATTTTTGCGACGATATCTGGAACAGTAGTATCACCTAAAATTTAAAGAAAGTCAGATTCCTCATATAGTTAAAACTTTGGTATATTTCTTCCAAAACTGAATGACCGGATATAAAAGATGAGATCTCATAGGCTGATAAATAGCTTATTGTATTCGATAATCTAAGCGTGTGCACCAACAAAACGAAGCCAAAAGAAACAATGGCTTGTGTAGTTTTTTCTTTGTCCTATTCATCGACGACGCCATTTAGCTCAGGTCATTCATCTTAATGTGTCGAGAGGTACACCGTTTTACAATATGTGCGTCCCAGAACTTTCCACCGCTCGGCTAAATGCGTTGTATAGTATAAATCGTCCTTTAAAAAGAACTTTGCAATTCAGAAAATGCACAAGATTCATTCTTATTGATTCCTTTAAGACTCATCTACAGGGTGTCCCAAAAAAATGTGACACGTTTTACGGCTGCTGTGGAGAAGCTGTAACTTCAATTGTTTTATTTTCTATACAGTTGCATAAGATAGGTTTGAACTTAGGATTTGAGAACTTGTTTGAGTCAATCTAACAAGTGGTTGCTGATTTATGGCACAACACAAGAAAGTTAATGCGTGGTTGCTTAAAACACAGCAGTTCCTTTGTTCTCCGATTATGTCAAAAGCAAGTAACTTTGACTTTCATGTGCCATAAATCAGTAACCACCTGTTAGATTTACTCAAACAAGGTCTCAAACTCTAAGTTGAAGCCTCTCCTATGCAACTTTATCAAAACGGGACAATTGAAGTCCCAGCTCCTCCACAGCAGCGGTGCAAACGGGGCACAAATTTTTGGAACACCCTGTATTACGGTGGACTTTGACGCTAAATTGGGCCATAGTGTAAGCGTAAAATAATTTGAAATGTATCTTTAAAACAGTATAACTCTAAACTCTGCATGAATTCTCCATCTTAAGCCCACAATCAAGTGAATATCATAGCTTGAAAGACAAACCTTTTCTCGCAACTATATTCCATATTAAAAAAAGAACAGATTGGTAAGATGTGTAAATTATCATCACATGCCTGGCAAGATAGACCCTAATCGACTTCATAACAGTTATCTTCATTCTAACCAATAAATTTCGTATAACACACACACACACACACATATATATATATATATATAAATATATATATATATATATATATATATATATATATATATATATA
>REGM01000073.1:456016-471685 GCA_004194415.1 Aurelia aurita | reverse complement strand
CAAAAATTTTGGTTGTTTCGTAGTTTTCATTTTTGCGCTTGGCTTTTCGTTAGGGACACACTCTGTTATTCTTATAGTTTTCTTCTCTCATATGTTTTTTTGCTCTATCTATTGTTTGTTTATTATGACACATGTCCTTCTCTCCCGTGAGACAGACACCGCCGCCGACTTAAGCAGTTCTTACTTCTGCGCTTTCTTTTATCTTTTCCCCTGCCGCAACCGTTATTTTTTATTCACACATTGTATTAGGTAGGACCCGCCTTAGGCTATTGTTTTGTAAAAGTTATTGTATTTTGGGTTATATGTACGCTCCGTTTAATTTTGAGAAGTTATTACTGATGAGGGCTTGCGCCGAAACGTTTAACCGAATGTGTTTTTCTTGAGAATCTATATCTATTTTTATTACATATTGAGAAGGAGCTTATGAGAATATATATATATATATATAACATCTTGTTTGTTTGTCATTGTCTTTTATATCGATAATTCAGTTAAATCTAGCCTTGCTATATACAGGCCTTGCTATACACTGTAAACTGATCTAAATCGATCAATAAATACTACATAAATATGTTCACATAATCTAAAGAAAAAGTATCTTTCGGACACATGCCGAGAAGCATTGCATTTGCAGTCCGCGCCATCCCACCTTTTTATCATATGTTTAAAACTATTTGAATATTTTTAATTAAAATTTACAAAAATTACCATCTTTTAATATGATTTTATCTCCCATATAACATGTGCCAAAACATGCCTTCTCAAGAGCCACAAGAGCACAGTAATCTACCAAGTCCTGCTCTGAAAATGATTTCCCTACAGAATGAGAAATGCGTTAGGCAGCCATGTGCAAGACAGCAGTCAAGCAGCTTTATTTCTTTACTGAAAAAAATACTTATGAGGCCAGGGTCTATACGTAGGAATGGAGCTGACAACCTTGAAAATAAGAATTTACGTTTCGTGTTCAGAAGTTTCGTCATCACAGAACAATGCCTATTTTCGGTAAAATACCTCACTAGAAATCTCTGCCAGTAGAACGCTACGTAAACTTTGCATTTCAGTAGCGATTCGGTAGAATAAAAATAAATTTATGCAAGGGAATAGGCAAGAGATGATTACAAAAATTAAGCTATATGATCAATACCTAGCCAAAACACAGATCGAGATCACATGGTGCACATAGTGCAAGTTGGTACATTTGTAGTGCGATAACTCGAATTTTTTTGTAATTTTTCTCTCGGCTTCATCACAGGCCTCTTCGTTTCACGCAATCAATCGCTGCGATCCCGTCAGCACTCGTACAAACTAGATCACGTGAATTTTTATCGCTCAAGTAAAATGGTAAATTTTGTAGCATGTCACTCAGCAATCCTTAGGCGAAACCAAATATTTCTAACAAGTTAGTTTCATCGTTGAGAATGTGTAAAACTTTAATCAACAAGCACATGTCCCACTTCTCTTGTGGAATACAAAGCTGACAGACTAGTCCCAAGCACTTAGAGAACTATCTCGCAGTTATCTCACATTTTCCTCTTCAACCTTAAGCTTTTCTGACTGTGCCCCTCCTTAAAATAATAGATTGGTATTTGTTAAAAAGCCACAACAAACCTTTGTCATCTTTTAAATTGCTTGACATAAAATAACCACGCTGCTTTCCTTTTTCGATGAGCTCTTCCACGGCCTTGCCTATTTGAAGTTTCACCTTTTAAAAAACAGGAGGATACAAATTAAATCTCCACAACTTTCTTTGTGAGGTATGTCATTAAGTTAACTCTTTTTGAAAGCTTGAGCAACTCTTGAAGAGTGGAAGACATTTATAATTCTGCAAGTGCTGGCAAAAAAGGACAAAACATATTCAGATTACATGCAAGGTGCTAGCGGCACAGATTTTCTGAGCTTCAACGGGAGGGTACGTAAATATCCCCTATTTCCTTAAATTTGGCTAAAATTGCAAATAAAAAATGTTCATCAAGGTCACTGCTAAGTAGATGCATCAGGTATATTTGGTGGCTTTCAGAGTAGAGAAAAGTTAATCTTTAAAAACATAGCTTTTCGACCAACCACAATCAAGCAGAAGAGCATGGATGGGGTAGTTGGTAGGGTGAGGTCTCGCAAGGGACGCCAGAGCGATGGTAGGGTAAGGGGCGCAAACGGAAACACAAGGGCACTCGAGACCGAAGGGGAGCGAAGCAAGCCGAAAATCTGGAGGGTTCGGGGGTACTCCCCCGGGAAAATGTTTGTGACCACGCCCTTTAGATTGGCTTAAAATGCTATTAAGAACCTTTTAACTAAATTTAATGATGTTCTTGTAAGATCATTAAGATCATGGGGATGACTAATATAAGTTATAATGATAAATTTGACTTTGGGATCGATTTTCGTTAAATCGTATTTAACATCGTTAAAGAAAAATATTGTTTTATCAAAAGGGCACTTATACCCCTTGCCCCTCTAAGGCAAGGGCAGGAGGGGCGCTCCTGGGTCTCGTTCTACAAAATGAGAAGGATTTTTACAAAGACTTCTCACCTGGGTATGATAATTATTTGGGTCAATCTGATCTTGACATGCATCCTTTTTTGGTCTCTGAAACACATTTCAAAATTCTACTACAATCATAAAAATTGGAAAATTGAGTTAAGTAACAAGCAAATTTTCTGAAAATCTTCATCAAATAAATGTTTTGCATGGTTAATGAAAAAGGCCGAAGGAGTAAATAAATCCTTTTCATCATCAAAAACAAATACTTTCGGCCATAATTTGCACAGGCCACAGGGTCCTAAAAGTAATTTTCAAATTCTAAGTTCTGTACCAAACAAAGACTTTTCACATCTGAAAATTATGCCTTATGAAACTGGATTCCATCAAATCCTTTACAGTAGTTGCTTTAATACACATACTCATCTGGAGTCCAAAAAGTTCAGCTGTTCCAAAAAAATTATCAAAAGACTATTGACTTATATGGTACTTATTGATACCATATTCCCCATATTTCAAAGAAGGAGATAAGATCACAAGCCAATCTGTGTTAGAATTCAGCAGACTTTAGCGTTAAACACGCAAAGTAAACACGACTAAAAATATAGATCACATCTTATCAACGAAGCAAAAACTAGAATAAACAAAAAACAGGAAGACTCCGCAAGTCTACAAACGCGTGCTAAAAACGACAACAGCAACAACGCTTAAATTGTCCAATCAGAGTTAATCTTAAAATGTCCATTGTTTCTAAACCAATCAGAGTTAATCACTATTTTCCTATTGTCTCTGAATACGGGGGTAACACACAATGCTATAACTTGAAACATAAATCATTATATTCCCATTCACAATGAGATCTCACGCTTGCAAACTAGAATAATAGTGGCAGGGAAATGTCAAAAGTTTGTTTTCTTTGCGTTTGAAGTAGGAAATAAAAGAACCCATTCAAAATTGGTGCGCACAGACTTGACAAAATCTTGTGTGTGGCCAAGCCATACTCTCCAAACTGTATTACAAGAAAAGACTCCATCATTCTGTTGCAGACAACAGTCAGCATGATATGGTAAACCCTTTCGAGAAACTTCCATGACTAACTTCCAGCGAAAGCTAACAGAGCAAACCACAGTGCACAGAAAATCAGCTCGATCTGCCCTAAAGGCTTTGATACAGCAGACAACCCTACACAGTGTTAATGTGCGAAAGGCCTAGCATGCAAGAACTCTCAACAATTCTTAAGAATTTACAAAAACTCTTCACATTCTGATAAGAATATTTGAATCATACGAAAGACTGTAAACATTCTCAAAAAAGAATTCTTAAGAAATTAAAAATTTTCTCAAGAATTCTTAAAAATTCTTAGGCAGGAAAACAGTGTTAATGTACACAAGGCCTGTACTGTATGCCCATCTCATCAATCAGTTGTAAAATATACCTTTCTTTTCCTTTTGCTGACATTTTCTTCAAGCTCATTAGCGGTCTTGCTTTCAACGCCCAATGTTGTACTATGGAAGTAGGGTTGTTCAATCCTGAATAGATCACTTGGGCAATGAAAGCCAGAACACGAAACAAACTCTGACAATGCTTTGCAATGATCGAAAACCCAACCAGCTTCACATTCAGCAATGATGGCTGAGTTCTGCATCATTTTCACTCAGGTAATCATTCTCCTGGTTTTCTAAGAATAAATTTAAAATTTAGGATAACTTGTTCAACAACATCCAACAAGTCAAAGCTTTTGAGGGGCATATAATATTAACGGAGTCCATATTATAATGAGAAAATCCACCCCTTAAGGAGAAAGGAAAAACAGTGCAAGCACAATCCAACATGTTTAATCACAATCGCTGGTGAAAAAACAGCTTTTACTGCCTTAGCCAATCAGCGATAAGCTTTTTCCAAAAATATCGTGTGGCGGTAATATGAGCCCTAATCTGTTGACAGAGTGCTAATCCTACTTGATGCCTTTGATATAGCGCTAACGCGGGAAACTTGTTCAGGNGTGCTGCCGACTTGGGGGGGGTGGGCAACTTAAAGAACTTGGGTGCTATGGCCTCCCCTTGACTCCGTGCTACCACCTCGGACTTACAGGGCATTTGTGATTGAGCTCCATGCAAAGAAGAGATTTCAAAATGAAAAAGCAACGATCCCTACTACCTGTGGGAATAACGCAGTACATATGCGGAGGAGGTTTGTACTGAGATTATCTGTGGTAAATGGCGATGGTAATGGTAAAATTGATCGTTGTTTCCTATTCCAAAAGCTGTATGGCCGTGAATCTGTCAACAGCTAGCATTGATCGAATTGTGATCATGACGTATAATGTAACACCACACAGAAACAATCTACATCTGTCATCATCCACCTATGAACCACAGCTTGAATAGATGTCTTGAAATCACAAACACGAGATTGAGCACTGAGGACAAATATGCAAATATTATTGGCATCGCACAACATCGCCGCAAATTTATTAGGAACAGGAAGCCAAGTAGAAAGTTTCGTGATGGAGAAAACAGATCTCAGATACGGTACGAAATATTCGAACAAATGGTTTTTACAGGAATGTACATCAGGTTTTCGCTGATAATAAATGCCACTAAACAGAAAGATGACAGCCACGTGCATCACCTCACCAGGCCAGAACAATTTGGCGCCAAATCAGTCAGTTTGCCTGCTAAGAGCGCGCGAGACACAAGTGGGACCATTCGCTGCATATTCCTGTTTGCTGGGTAAGTTGTTATATTATCTAGTACTGGATATCAATGCTCCTTTATCTGAATCGTTGTTTTAGGTGTAAAATATTGAGAAATTTGATTTTCTCTTGACAAGAAGGGAAATGTTTTTCGTGTTCCAGTACAAACACAAACAAGTTTCTTTGTTTAGAATAAATTTATCGGAGTCGAGCTATCCTCGAACTAGTAGGATCGAAATTAAACAAACTTTCGCCCTGTATTCAAACAGATGATCGAATCAAATGGTTGATTTTTCCTGAACAAGTTTCCCGCGTTAGCGCTATATCAAAGGCATCAAGTAGGATTAGCACCCTGTCAACAGATTAGGGCTCATATTACCGCCACACGATATTTTTGGAAAAAGCAGATCGCTGATTGGCTAAGGCAGTAAAAGCTGTTTTTTCACCAGCGATTGTGATTAAACATGTTGGATTGTGCTTGCACTGTTTTTCCTTTCTCCTTAAGGGGTGGATTTTCTCATTATAATATGGACTCCGTTNATTTTTCCTGAACAAGTTTCCCGCGTTAGCGCTATATCAAAGGCATCAAGTAGGATTAGCACCCTGTCAACAGATTAGGGCTCATATTACCGCCACACGATATTTTTGGAAAAAGCAGATCGCTGATTGGCTAAGGCAGTAAAAGCTGTTTTTTCACCAGCGATTGTGATTAAACATGTTGGATTGTGCTTGCACTGTTTTTCCTTTCTCCTTAAGGGGTGGATTTTCTCATTATAATATGGACTCCGTTATGTTAAACACAAACAATTTTGGATTGAATAAATTTTTGACAAAATATTTTCGTCCAAAAAATATTTTTGGACGTTTTTCACGGAATTTAGGATGTTTTAGAAAAATTTCAGATGACTGGAAAACTGTCTGCTTAATGATAAAAAACAGTTTACTTTGCTTGCTTCATGATAAAAATGTTATAATCTTACCGATCATGCTTCATTTTATATTTTCAACGGGATCTTTGTCAGAAATTTTCCTTCAGGACTTATTGTTGTGGATGATGAGAATGATTGCTAAAAGTGAATTTAGTTAAAAACCATGATGATGTTTCACAAAGTTGCTCACTTGACACATTCCTATTCCATGCAAATTGTCTCGCTAGCAAAACATAGTACATTTTAACAGTAAAAATTTTTTCCTGTGATTTTTCTTTACTGCAAAAATATTTTAGGGAAGGAGATATTTCAGACCACAAAAAATTTGAAATGTTGGAAAATGCTAAGGTCTGAAATTCTTTGCATTTAATGTAACCTACAATAACCAAGAAGCAAGGTTGTTCTTACCCAGGAGCATCAAGGGACAGGATGTCCACCCTACTTTTCCCAAGTTGGTACTCAGTGGCGGCGCCAGCCGCAAAAAAGTGGAGGGGACAAAGGAAGACGGGGGTCTGGGGGCGTAGCCTCCAGGAAAAATTGCAAGGCCACGCCCTTTTTATACTCAGGAAACGCCCTTTTTTCCCTCAGAAAACACCCTTATTTGTCTATCAAACTCTAGAGATAACTACTTAACCCCTCCTAAGATATTTTCTCAACGGATTTAGACGAATTGGAAAACTGACCTCGGAGAAAAGTGGGGGGGACTTGTCCCCCCATTCCCCCCCTGGCTCCGCCACTGTTGGTACTGTATTTTGCAAACCAAAAAGAACAAAAGATGGGGATGATGACCCCCTGCTGCTAGGGGGGTAATTGACTCACTTTTTTGTACAGGGGCATTTCCTATATTTGTCCGACAGCAATGTGTCATTTTTCAGGGTATCGTTTTGCCTCTCATTTTTCTACTGCCTGATATCGAAAGAAGGTGGTTTTTCTAGAGCTGGTTGTTAAAATGGGGTATTTTGTTGGAGCGTGTTGTTATTTCAGGGAATGAACGTGTTGTTATTTCAGTTCAATTTTTACATGTTAGAGTATATATTTTATTTATCTTTGTTTTATTTTTTGAAGCCAGGTTAAATTACTGGCAGCATTTCTGCTGATGTGGACCGACGTGGACCTTCCACAAAATTTTGGAGCCGGCTATCATTTGAAGGGAAAATTCTAGAGCTGGGTGAAAAAAATTTCTTTTGGTGGGCACATCCCATACAAATAAAAGTCAAGTACCCCCCTGGGACAGAGGCATACCCATGAGTTTTTGATAACCCACATGCCATCCCCTTTTAAACAAACAAATTAAACTTAAAGGAATATTTTACCAAACCATTCTTTACTCTGTTTTAGAGAAAATTCTCTTGCAAATACACTCTAGTGAGAGGAGTACCGTATGATGTCCATCAATTTTTATTATAGCGATTATCTCCCTGATGGCCCCCGTGCTTTCTTTGACTTGTGTGGCTGGGCGCACTGGACACTACTGATGGCCTCCATTCCAATTCCATTCATTGGTTTTCTTTTTTACCTTTTTGCTGCTCAGTTGTAAATTTGGATAAAGAAATGCTCACCTCTCTCTTGCTTCGTAATTGTAACTGAACTGAACTTTCTTAATCTTCTTCCGTCAAGATTTGCACTTCTGGGGCATTTTTCTGGGAATCTGAAATGAAGGAATCAAATAATTAATCAATCAATCAATCAATCAATCAATAAAGTATCAATTAAAACGATATCGAGGCATTTTCATAAGGACAGCTATGAATAGAAAGACAATGGAATTTTGTTGATACACCAACATACAACAGAACAGTTCCAATCTTTACAAAAACAGTCCGAACAAACAAGAGATCACTCTTCTAAAGGAAAAGAACAACTCGAACATTTGAGATCACATTCATACACAGATGTAATGCCGAAGCGAAAGAGAGATGAAGACAACAATTACGAATGTAGCTGTGAGAATCAGACTGCAGCAATCCTCAAGTTTCCCGACAATGTTATGCTCATTGTGTTCTCGCACTTGGACACATCCTCCTTGATCAAATCGTCCAAAGTTTGCAAAAAGTGGTACATCTTAACAAAGGATTCTTCCCTCTGGAGAAAGCTTGATTTGCGCGGAAGGCCCAAAGCATTGTCTTCAAAGAGTCTATGGAGACTTTCAAGATTACGGTTCACTGTTGCTTTACGTGAATTACATCTAAGAGGTTCTGTGGGGCCAACCAGAGCGATCTTAGACACGATAACAATTCCCTTCCTTGATGATCTGAAAAGAAGATGCCCTAATCTTACAGCATTGACTCTTGAGAATTATGATCTTCGTCAAAATGCCTTGAATATTTCAGTTCTCCCTGCGCAGCTCTCGTATTTGTCTTTGAAAGACTCAATGCTAGCTCATGGCTGGTTTGAGAGCCTCAAAAACAATACTTTTAACATGGAAAAACTGAAGTTTCTGGATCTGAGCAACTGCACAGCAATAAGTAACACAGACCTAGAAGCGTTCTCTTATCTGACTAACCTTCGCACTCTACTTATGTACAACTGCTATCGCATATCAGCAAGGGGAATCCCTACCATTGCCGCCAACCTCCATTCAATGACACACCTTGATGTTGCCTGCTGTCCTGGAATAAATGATGTTGCACTCCATTATTTTGGCAGGAATCTAAAGCAGCTGAAAAAACTGAATTTGAGATTTTGTCACCACATCACAGATAGTGGGATTGCATCTCTTGTGTATGGAGCAAGAGATCTAGAGCATCTTGACCTTTTCAGCTGTCATGAGATTACGAATGAAAGCTTGAAAAACATCTCTCAATACTCAAAAAAGCTGAGATACCTGGATGTCAGAAGTTGTAAGGTGACAACAGAAGAAGTGATGACCTTGATTGCATCAATGCCACATTGTAATATAATTTATGTAGAGGCAATGGCTGTTGCAGCAATAGCCTACAATGTTGGACATCACTGTAGCCCCTCGTACCCATGAAGAAAGTTTACTTTCATTTTGATCAAACACATTTTGTGGGTAGCACAAGTTTAGGGAAAAATGCCGATAGTTTTTCCCTCACAGTGAAATACGGATAATTTGTACTTTTGATCATATTTTCTTCAATTCTTCATCTGCCAAATCAGACTCCAACCCCACATGAACTAAATTGCTTCTTGAAACCAAAAGGAAATTCTTGGAAGCAGACTATTCCATTTTCAAAAGCATTCTGAAACTTGAAAAATATCTGAAAAATTTCCAGACAAAGCACCAATGAGTCTTGAATGGTACTGACAATTTTATTCCACAAAACTTTCACATTAAAGTTAGCATCAATGCATACTTTATCCACATTAATTTGGCAAAGGCTGATACTGTTTGGGTCACTAGGTTGATACTAGGCTGATTATAACTTTTTTTCCTAGGTAATGCTACTACTACCTTTAGCAACTACCTCCCTAAAAGAAAAGTGATGGACATATAACGATCTAGTTTGAAAACAGAAGAAACGAAGGCTGCTTGCCTCTATTTTTCCAATTCACAGATCAGTGGTCCAATTGTTTTGATAATCTATTGAGATCATCAAAAACGATAGATTGTTCCTGACTGCTGGTTTGACTGATATTGATGTGAAAACAAAAAGGTCGAAGCCAAAAAGTCAATTCCTGTCTTTGAGCAATAATAATATCAGTCCGATGTTAAGGGGAGGTACTATAATAGTAAGTTGTTAAGGCAGTAGAGCAATAGCTAGGATGAAAATCATCAGTTTATACTAGTAGGTACTGTAGGTACTATCAATGATGATTGCAGTAGATAGATGATATAGTCTGTGAAGTTATTTTAACAAATTTTTTAGAAAGTCAGCAAGGGTACAGTAGAATAATTGGTGTAATAAGGTGATACTTTAAAGGGAATGTAAGCATACATAAGCCTTTGATAAAAATAGCCATGCAAAGACAATGTACTTTGACACGCGCTGCACCATATTTGGGTAACTCATCAACGGTAACAGGAAATACTGATATCTGAGTGGCTAGAATTTAACCGCAAGTGGCTTGAGCCACTTTTATATGCTTACATTCCCTTTAAGCTGGAAATTCCACTTCGTAGACTAATGAAGCAGCAATCCACTTATTTGAACATTATTGATACTTTCATTTGCTAGAGAGGAAAGTAAAATAATATGCAGTAGTTGATGTTCCATACAGAAATAATGAGGTTGCATCTGATGCCTTTTTGGCAAATAGTAAATTTCCATCGTCTTCACAACAATCACAAAGAATAGACTGTCCTCTAGTATATTTTCATCTTTAGGAAACCAAGGTACAAGAAAACTAGTACGACCTTCAAAAAGTCAAGAAACGTTCATTGCTTGGACTCAAATGCTAAAATTTGGCTGAAACATAATGTTCATATAGTATTCGCAGGATTTTAATCTCACACTTTGATGCCTGTGAGATTGGTATCAATATGAACAAACTTTAGACACTTTTGAAACTTTCAGTGCTGGTGAAATTCTAAGAAACCTTCATTACTGATTCCTTTTCGCAGTTTTTTACAAAAAGCATGTATCTAAAATCTAAGGCGTCTAGCGTTTAATTTACCCCCTCTAAGCTGGCCCTGAAGCCTTCATTATGTATTAATTACTAAAATTGTGTTTTGGGTATTTAGACTTTTATTCTTAGAAGGCTTCTCGTCGACAAGATTTCAGGTATAGCTTGTTTTATGAACATAGAGTTGTAGAGAAAATTGTAATCTTTGACAGCGATCATTTTGCTATTTATCTGACCATTTCCTGCTCTTCACTCCTGCACCTGGAACGCTCTTTTCCTTGTTTTTCAAATCATTTTAATTCGAGCAGACAGGGCACTTCCTCGAGAAAATTTCCAGCTCCACGATTTCCAACGAAAACAAAGGATGTTCTTCATTCTAAATACCAGGACATACTATTTTGATTTTGTATTGCTTTCATGCCCCACAAGGGCCCAAATCCAAGTAAGAATATGCCCTGAAGAGCGATGTCATTCGAGAGCATCGCAAAATGGGAGGATCACGCTAGATTCACACTTGATTCGTTTTTCTTGACGCTCCACAAATATAACACGCGTTTAAATGACAAATTAATGTTCCCTCCATTTTCAAGCGCCATTTACATAGCAGCATTTTTTGTTTTCATGAAATTTGTTTCAGCAAAGCATTTACGCTACGAGGTCTACGAGTTTATCCGAGCTGAGCCGCTATTTGTGGTACATGTACCACTTTTACCAATGCTCCAGTGTTGGAAAAATCTCACCATTGTTCCCCCCAGTACAAATGAATTTTTGAACGGGTAGGGTGGAGCGAGGCAAAATTTTCAGGGGGCCGTGCCAAAACCTTTACAAAATAAACATCTACCAATTAAAAAAAAAAATAAGTACGGTCATAGTTTATTTGCAATTCTTTAAACTGTTCTTTAAGGAAGATAAAGAGGGAGCTTGCTTGGCCTCGCGGCTAACTCAAGGGTAACTTCATTCCAGATTATCGCTCCACGAAATGCGAACGCTTTCTGCCCATTACTAGTTTTTATAAAACTTTTATGATGAAAGACACTAGCAAGTTAGCAAGTAAGTTTCGGCATTTCTTAGACCGATATTATTGCGAGAAGAAGTTTTGATAAATAAGTGTGAGAATTAGGCGCGAGATTATTAACAGTCTTAAATATATCTATCTAAGGGGATCTAAGCCCGTTATTATGTCTATCAATATATGTCGTTATCTGCTGTTTCATATGTCTGTCTATCAATATCTCTCTATCAATATATATCCGAAAGACATCTATTGACAGATGTCCCAACTGCACAAAAACAATCAGTATGTCCGAAAGAGATCTACTGATAGATGTCCCAATTGCACACAAACAATCAGTATGACAAAAAGACATCTATTGATAGATGTCCCAATTGCACAAACAATCAGTATGACCTAAATATATCTATTGATAGATGTCCCAATTGCACACACAATCTTTATGAGCAAAAGACATCTATTGATAGATGTCCCAATTGCAGACACAATCAGTGTGACCGAAAGACATCTATTGATAGATGTGACCAGTGCACACACAATCAGTATGGCAAAAATATATCTATTGATAAATGTAACAATTGGACACACAATCAGTATCGCCGAAAGACATCTATTGATAGAAGTCCCAATTGCACACACAATCAGTGTGACCAAAGGACATCTATTGATAGATGTCCCAATTGCACACAAACAATCAGTATGACGGAAAAACATCTATTGATAGATGTCCCAATTGCACACATAATCAGCATCAGCGAAAGACATCTATTGATAGATGTCCCAATTGCAAATGCACAAACAATGTTCTTGTATGCATGTTATACAATATTATATTAAAACAAACAAATAAAGTACAAAAAATTGTACTTTGAACAGAGTTTTGTTTTATACGACGTTTCGGGCATAAACCCATTATAAAGTCAAAATGCTTAGATGTCCGAATTGCACACACAATCAGTATGATAAAAAGACATCTATTGATAGATGTCCCAATTGCAAACACAATCAGTATAACCAAAAGACATCTATTTATAGATGTCCCAACTGCACACAATCAGTATGACCGAAAAACATCTATGAATAGATGTTCCAATTGCACACACAAACAGTATGACCGAAAGACATCCATTGATAAATCTCCCAATTGCACACACAACCAGCATGACCGAAACACATCTATTGAGAAATGTCCCAATTTCACAGACAATCAGTAGCACCGAAAGACATCTATTGATAGATGTCCCAATTGCACACACAATCAGTATGACCAAAAGATATCTATTGATAGATGTCCCAATTGCAAACACAAACAGTATGACAAAAAGACATCTATTGATAGATCTAAGTATTGCACACACAATCAGTATGACAGAAAGACATCTAATGATAGATGTCCCAATTGCACAAACAATCAGTATCGCCAAAAGACATCTATTGATAGGTGTCCCAATTGCACACACAATCAGTGTGAACGAAGAAGGACATCTATTGATTGATGTTCCAATTGTACACACAATCAGTATCACCAAAAGACATCTATTTATAGATGTCCCAATTGCACACACAAACAGTATCACCAAAAGACATCTATTGATAAATGTCCCAACTGTACATACAATCAGTATGACAAAAAGACATCTATTTATAGATGTCCCAACTGCACACACAATCAGTATGACCGAAAAACATCTATGAATAGATGTTCCAATTGCACACACAAACAGTATGACCGAAAGACATCCATTGATAAGTCTCCTAATTGCACACACAACCAGCATGACCGAAACACATCTATTGAGAAATGTCCCAATTGCACAGACAATCAGTAGCACCGAAAGACATCCATTGATAGATGTCCCAATTGCACACAGAATCAGTATGACCAAAAGATATCTATTGATAGATGTCCCAATTGCAAACACAAACAGTATGACAAAAAGACATCTATTGATAGATCTAAGTATTGCACACACAATCAGTATGACAGAAAGACATCTAATGATAGATGTCCCAATTGCACACACAATCAGTATCACCAAAAGACATCTATTGATAGATGTCCCAATTGCAAACACAGTAAGTATGACCAAAAGACATTTATTGATAGATGTCCCAATTGCACACACAATCAGTATGATAAAAAAGACATTTATTGATAGATGTCCCAATTGCACACGAAATCAGTATGACCAAAAGACATCTATTGATAGATGTTCCAATTGTACATACAATCAGTATGACAAAAAGACATCTACTGATAGATGTCCCAACTGCACACACAATTATTATGACAGAAAGATATCTATTGATAGATGTAAGTATTGCAGACACAAACAGTATGAAAAAAAGACATCTATTGATAGATGTCCCAATTGAACACACAATCAGTATGTCCGAAAGACATCTAATTATAGATGTCCCAATTGCACACACAATCAGTATGACCAAAATATATCTATTGATAGATGTAAGTATTGCAGACACAAACAGTATGAAAAAAAGACATCTATTGATAGATGTTCCAATTGTACATACAATCAGTATGACAAAAAGACATCTACTGATAGATGTCCCAACTTCAAACACAATTATTATGACAGAAAGACATCTATTGATAGATGTAATTATTGCAGACACAAACAGTATGAAAAAAAGACATCTATTGATAGATGTCCCAATTGAACACACAATCAGTATGTCCGAAAGACATCTAAGTATAGATGTCCCAATTGCACACACAATCAGTATGACCAAAATATATCTATTGATAGATGTAAGTATTGCAGACACAAACAGTATGAAAAAAAGACATCTATTTATAGATGTCCCAATTGCACATGCAATCAGCATTACCAAAATATATCTAGTGATAGATGTCCCAATTGCAGACACAATCAGTGTGATCGAAAGACATTTATTGATAGATGTCTCAATTGCACACACAATCAGTATGACAGAAAGACATCTATTGATAGATGTCCCAATTGCACACAAAATCAGTACCACCAAAAGACATCCATTGATAGATGTTCCAATTGTACATACAATCAGTGAGACAAAAAGACATCTATTGATAGGTGTCCCAATTGCACACACAATCAGTATCACAAAAAGACATCTATTGATAGGTGTCCCAATTGCACACACAATCAGTGTGACCGAAGAAAGACATCTATTGATTGATGTCCCAATTGTACACACAATCAGTATCACTAAAAGACATCTATTTATAGATGTCCCAATTGCAAACACAAACAGTATCACCAAAGGACATCTATTGATTGATGTTCCAATTGTACATACAATCAGTATGACAAAAAGACATCTACTGATAGATGTCTCAACTGCACACACAATTATTATGACAGAAAGACATCTATTGATAGATGTAAGTATTGCAGACACAAACAGTATGAAAAAAAGACATCTATTGATAGATGTCCCAATTGCACACACAATCAGTAGACAAAAAGACATTTATTGATTGATGTCCCAACTGCACACACAATCAGTATCACCAAAAGACATCCATTGATAGATGTTCCAATTGTACATACAATCAGTGAGACCAAAAGACATCTATTGATAGGTGTCCCAATTGCACACACAATCAGTATCACAAAAAGACATCTATTGATAGGTGTCCCAATTGCACACACAATCAGTGTGACCGAAGAAAGACATCTATTGATTGATTCCCAATTGTACACACAATCAGTATCACTAAAAAACATCTATTTATAGATGTCCCAATTGCAAACACAAACAGTATCACCAAAAGACATCTATTGATTGATGTTCCAATTGTACATACAATCAGTATGACAAAAAGACATCTACTGATAGATGTCTCAACTGCACACACAATTATTATGACAGAAAGACATCTATTGATAGATGTAAGTATTGCAGACACAAACAGTATGTAAACGAAAGACATTTATTGATAGATGTCCCAATTGCACACACAATCAGTATGTCCGAAAGACATCAAATTATAGATGTCCCAATTGCACACACAATCAGTATGA
>REGM01000073.1:418543-450797 GCA_004194415.1 Aurelia aurita | reverse complement strand
GGGGGATGGGGGCGAGATAATTTATTCAAAGCGACCAGTACTGTGTATGAAACGTATAGTTAACTCAAGGATGCTTCTATTCAGTTCATTTGGAAAATTCTTATCTCCGTACAATAAGATTTGCAACAGAACTTCATTTGCGAGATTTGCATGTCCATATGGTCGTACTAGAGTGTAAATTCCAGCGAGGAGATCAGTCCTTTGAACACCAAAAGAGGGGCAGAGCAACAAGAAGTGTTCCGTATCCTCGATTCCATCGTTACTTGGGCACATTGGGTTTATTGTATCTCTAAAGTTGTGTTCAAATTTATGAAAGTTTAGCTTGCTGAGACCAACCCTGAGTTGAGTAAGATAAGACAGGCCCTTCGGATCATGAATCCCAAATACAGATTTTGTAGGGGGTCGGATTATGGATAGCAGCTTTGTCTTAAAAGCAGCAACAGAAGGTGACAATCTAATTTCAGGATCAAGTTTATTCCATTCAGACAAACAGTGAGGATAAAAACTAGACTTGTATTTTTCTGTCCTTGCTCGAATTTGCCCAATTGTGTCACGTTCGCGAAGTGAATACTGGACCTGTTGAAGTGGTGGCATTGGGTCCCTTGTGTAGTCCGGTGTTAAATTGTTTATGATTTTATAAAACAATGTAAGACGTCTACTCCATCTGCGGAGGCTTAGAGATTCCCATCCAAGATCAAGGTACAACTTTTCTCGAGACGTTCCCCTCCAAGCTCCCGTTACAGCTAGGGCAGCGGAGTATTGAACAGACTCTAGCTTCTCCATTAAACTTGATAAGGTAGTACTACCAGTGAAGTCACATAGTTTTGGTGGATTATGGTAAATAACATCTCCGTAATCTAAGTGGGGTCGAACATAGAGCTTGTATAGTTCATTTAGGGTATGCCTAGGCAGATATCTTGAGAGGAATCTCAACATACCAATACCTTTCCTTGTCTTTGAGATAGCTGCTTTTATATGAGCAGAGAAAGACAAAGTCACGTCCAAGGTTATTCCGAGATGTTTATGTTCATCAACTTTCATGACGGGCATGTTGTTGAATAGTAGTACTGGGTGATCAACCTCCGATTTTTTCTTTGAAAAGATTAATTCAACTGCTTGTTTCCGTGGATCAGGGTTAAAGGACATCCTCCAATCACGAGCCCACTCCCTCACCAACTCTAAGTCGTGGTTCATGTCATTGGCAGCTGTGTTCGAGTCTTGAACTATAGTGAACAGTGACGTATCATCTGCAAAGAGCTTTACGTTGCACCTTAAATTGTCAGACAGGTCGTTTATGTATACGAGGAAGAATAGGGGTCCCAATATAGATCCTTGGGGGACACCGGCTAAGATATCCCCCCAGTTAGAAGCCTGCCCATTCAGAACAGTTCGCTGCTTTCGATTTTTAAGAAAACTTTGAATAAGTGGTAGAAGTTGTCCGGAGACACCGCATCGTTTTAGTTTGTATATGAGGCCATCATGCCATACTCTATCGAATGCTTTCGAAATATCGAGATACACAGAACGAACATCAAGGGGTGGATTACAATCGAAGGCTGTAAATATTGTATGCGTTATAGAGATCAATTGATTGATTGTTGAGTCGCCTGGACGAAAACCAGATTGATTCGGGTTTAGCAGTTTCAAGGAGACAAGATGAGAGTACAGAGAGTCAAATATGAGTTTTTCAAGGATTTTTCCAAAGATTGGTAAAAGAGAAATGGGACGATAGTTCCCCTTGATATTTTTTTCATTCTTCTTATGAACAGGAACTACGTTCGCATGTTTCCATATTTCGGGAAATATGCCTCTTTTCAAACAGTTTATAAATATCATCTTCAGAGGTATAACCAAAGTAATATCACACATTTTTATCATCCTCACAGAAATCTCATCCCAGCCATGTGCTTTGTTAGGATTGAGTGATCTAATGATTTTCAGTATTTTTTCTTCAGAAATGCAAAAATCATTGAGTAGGATGGTAGTTAACGGTGCATCCTGTGGGATTTCACTACCTGTATCAATTGTCGTGCATTGGAGCAAGAAATAATCATTAAATATTTGTGCCTTCTCAGTAAAGTCCGTTACGAATATATCATTTTCTAGAAGTGGTGGTATTACAGGGATCTTAGCTTTGTTTAGTATAGTGTTGATTAGAGACCAATAATTTTTGCTGCCTGTACCAGGATTGGCTAACGTCTTTCCGGCCCTAAGAAAATAGTTTTTCTTAGCGTTCTCAATTAGTCTAGAACCTTCTGATATCATGTTCTTTATTCCATCAAGTTTGTCGTTTGGCTGGCCATTCTTCACGAAGTTTTTATACGCATGGTTTTTTTTCCTCAGAAATTTCTTAATAGTTTCTGTTATCCAGGGTGCCTCACGAGGCCTCATAGTTTTCAATTTATTCGGTATAAAGTTAGAGAAAACGTTCAGAAGGACTTCATTGAGCGATTCAACTTGCTCGTTAGGACATGTAATATTTCCAAGATGCTCGTGCCAGTCAAATAGGTCAATGCTGCTCTGAATCGCCTTAGCATTAGCTTTATCATAGTACCAAACCCTACGAGTGTAAGGGGGCGGTGCCAGGTTAGAGACAGATAATTTTCCATAAACTATTTGATGATGACATTGCCCATGCAGAGAAGAATGAACACCGGATTCAATAAAAAGGTTAGGCTGATCAGTAAAGACCAAGTCGATACAAGATTTAGAATCTCCCATGAAATGGGTTGGTTCTGAAATCAACTGATAAAGACCAAGATCTGATGTTAACGGCTCAAACAGTTTTCCTTCATTATTTTCTATTTCATTTTCCCACCATTGAGAGGAGCGACAATCAAAATCACCGGTGATGACAACACAGAAGGGATTTTCGGCAGCCATTTTGGATAACATCAACTCGAAATTTTGGGTGAAATCGTCGAATTCAGTTTGGTTCTGACTTGGGCTTCTGTAAATGACGACAAAGAAGTACTTTTTCCTGTATGACCGAAAGACATTTATTGATAGATGTTTGTCGGTCATACAGATTAATTGTGCAAAACTCACATCTATCAATAAATGTTTTTCGGTCATACAGATTATGTTTGCTGAAGGGAGATCTGCCAATAGAGGCCCCCCCCATAGTACCCCTGGATAACGTATTCACGAGTCAATTTTTCGTTTTTCGCGTCATCACGGACTATAAAACAGCATTTTCACGATCACGTTGCAAAATTTAAGAATGCTGTAGTCTGGTTTGTGTTTTTATTTGAATAACTTGCAAATACACGTCTTAGCTATAGAATCAAATAATTGCCAAGAACTTATGAGATTCGGTTTGTGATTAACTTGAAAATACGCCAGAAAGTAAGAAAAGTCTATGTTACCGTTCAAGATGCATCAATCAATCACGTTCTTTAAAAGTCAATTTCACGAAATAACGACCAAATTTTTAACAAATCACGCTGCACGAAGGAGTCTCTGATCAGGAATTCACGAGCCAATAATATCAAAATCACCAAATCACGGGATAAATTAGCCAAATAACGCTTCGCGTACAAATATGGGGGGTGGGGGGGGGGTCCTCTCAATAGCTGTTTTTCGGTCATACAGATTTTGTGTTCTCGTGGTGCTGCAGGGGCATCTTATGTGAGATGACGTCAGAGAAGAGCAAGCAAAGGCCAATCTTGCAAGATGCGAAGGAGCTTAACTTAATTCAATTCAATTCAAACTTAAGTTTCGCGCTCACGCCCATTGAGAACGAGTTGTTTACTAGCGAAGACTGCATCGAGAAAAATGCAGAAGAAGATGCTTGTCATCACTGTATTATTGTTGCTTGCCGTGCCAGCTTCATTTGCATTGGACAATGGGTTAGCTTTAACCCCTCCAAGTGAGTATCAGTAAACGTAAATGCAGTGTATGGTTTCACACAGTTGCAAAAAGGTCGCTGCTGTTTAGGCCATTCTTTGTGGCTGCTTTCCTTGCTTGGCTCACATGACTGCACATGACTGACAGCCCATATCCACATGATTGTATATTGCACGACTATTTGTGTTTCCTACCAAAATAACATTGGAGCCCAACTAATTTTATATCGCATTTTTCAATCTCATTATCGCAATGAAGAGTAATTAATTAGTTTTGATTGTAAATTTTCATATTCTATTCAGAAAAAGGGGTGGGGTAAATTTTGAAGGGGTGGGGTAATGTGAAGTGATTATCTTCTGAAAGACCTTGTCCTTGCTGCTCCCTCCAGTTACTAGGCCTAATATTCATTTCATATTCAAAAGATGTGGGTCAACACTTACAAAATATTACCGATTGTGTTTTCTCCTCCCTTATTTTTTGGAAAAACACATGTTTTATGTGGAACTAAGGATTTGAGCCAGTACTGAAAGTATCTTAACCCTATATCTGACCTGGGCGTTTTGAAACACTCAATGCCTGGGGGGGCGGATTCTGCCCCCCTCTTTATTTCAGTTGTTATATCAGATATGACCACCTAACTTGGCACAAATGTTTTTCATCATATAAACAATGATTATTTAAAATCATAACTAAATTAGCGCTGTTGTTGTTGTTGCTAGAGCATAATAATCATTATGATGTTGAATGACGTCATAAAAATGAAAGCATGTTAAAAGTTCACCAAACTTAACTTTTCATACAGAAATGAAAAATATAGATCAAAATATATGTAAATCAAAGATTTGAGCTTAATTGGACCAATTAAAAAAGAATAAGAGAGATATAAAGTTAATTTTCACAGAATGTCAGATGACAACTTGGTAACCATGGAGACAGTGCTAAATATAGAATGTCAAAATTGTTACAATTTAATTGCTCTATGATACAAAGTTAAACTTATTAAATCTCAGCGGCCTTCTACATATATCGAACATAGCGGAAACAAAAATATACTAGGGGGGTGCGGAATCCGGCCCCCCAGGTCAGATAGGGTTAAAACTATCAGATTTTGAGTACTCAGAGTTTCTTACAAGTTTCGAGTTTCGTACAAGTTCCCTAACAATCTTCATGTTTACTTCCTGTGCCCTCGTGAACATTTCAAAATGAAATTTGTTTAAGCCTTCCCAATATGATACAGGAACTAAGTGAAAATAAAGTAAAAATATGCTAAGGATTTCCTTGACTAAAATAAATAGTTTCTTTAATATATACCTATATGATTTTTCCCAGTGCCCAGTACTGGAGTTTGTTAATTTTTTAGTGATCTGAGAGTTTCTTATAAGTGATTTCTTATAAAAAATACATGTATTTTGAGAATAGGGTCTACTGGGGTAAAATGGGTAAGCTGATAAAATGGGTAATTCATATGATTGAATTTTGGAAAACTTCATATAGATACAGATTTTATCCAGCTACAAGGGAATACCCTCATTGAAGAGTTGAATGTTGATTGACCAGTTCATACAGCCTACCCATTTTACCCCTGCAGTCCCTACAACTTTTTGAATTGCTTTATTTTGTACTCATTAGCTAAACAGACAAAGTTAAAAAACTCTGACCAAATCCGCAATGTCAATATAACACAACGGGAGAACAAAAGAAAGCTTGAAATTATTAAAAAATGTGGTAAGACTTTGGCATAAAAAATTTCAGGAAGAAGTGAAGATAATAAAAGACATCCTTCTCGTAGTTTCGAGGTTGATTTGACATTCACCGAGTGAAGGTGAAGGTGAAGGTGATTGCGGTTTTTAGTGCCAAGCACTGGGATTACTGAAGTAGAGAAGATCTAATCGAGTCCATGACCGCTCCTGATGACGCTCAAGTTCCTTTCTGATTGTTCTTGTGTGTTTTATGGGTATGCTGGGTTGTTCACCTTGTTCTCGGGGTGTTCTTGGGTTGTTCAGCATGTTCTTGTGTGTTCTTGGGTTGTTCCGTGGTGTCTTCCATCTTTTAGAAACATCACTTTTTGTTTACCTTCCAAAAGTCTAAACATTACCCTAAACCCATAATTCTAATGCTAAACTTATTAGTAGATGTCCATACTTTTTTTGGTTTTTAGTTTTTGTTATTTAGTTTTTGTTTACGAGATTTTGTTTTATCAACATGACAAGAGTGTTTTGCTAGTTACCATAAATTAATACTTTGTAAACGCTCTCCAAAGTAAACAAGGTCTGAAATGCTATTCACATGTTTCTATGTATAAACAGCTGTAAATTCCTGTATATTTTCACAAATGATGACAAAAGCAATCTTGTGGACAGTCTAAAATACTTCTAATGGGTCACCAGATTCCTGTGGACGAAAAAAGTTTCTAATTGCATTTACCAAATTGGTAAACATGTGGACAGGGCAAAGTCTTTGCCATGTTTACAAGAACCAAATTTTGCATTTCTTGCAGTGGGTTGGCTGGCTTGGGAACGATTCAGATGTAACACAGATTGCAAAACTTCACCCAATGACTGCATCAGGTTAGTAATGTACAGTAAAAATATCTTATGATGATAAAATTGTATACTTTATGTGGTGAATGATGAATTGTATGCGTTGTCAATAACGTGGTGCTGGATTGATACATCAATTTAATGTGTAAAGCTAACTTTCAATCTAGGTTTAAAATTATTTTTTCAATTTTACTTTTCAATTCTATGGGGAATCATGCTAACTTTGTATTAATGACATTACTTGGTGAGTTAAAAAAGTTTTGATGTTTGAAAATCAGAAAAATTTGGTTTTGCTACAATTGTCTTTAAATTTTGTTTTGTTTAGTTGTTAGTATATACCGTGTGTCTCAGAAAAAAGTACCCCCTTTTGACTGGAAAAAGGAGTGAAACGATAACATGTTGGGACTATTCTACTGCACAACTGCACAACTGAATTTGGTAATCTTCAACTTAAATGCACGTACCTTGCATTAAAAATCGTCCACGAAAGACCGGAAATACGAGCTTGAAAAGTCAAAATTTTGAGTGCAACTGAAACCAGAGGTTTTGAGAAAGGGCCTAACCATGATTTGATTTCTTGGGCATTTTCCAAAGGAATAACACAAAAATAACACAAAAATAACAGTGTAAAATTCTGTTGGAAAATGCTCATGATATCAAATCATGGTTAGGCCCTGTCTTAAAACCTCTGATTTCAGGTGCACTCAAAATTTTGACTTTGGGAGCTCGTATCTCCGGTGCTTCGTGGACGATTTATAAATGCAAGGTATTTGCATTTAAGTTGAAGATTAAAACATTCAGCGGTGCAATCGGAAAGTCCTGATATCATATCGTTTTGTTCCTTTTTCCAGTCAAAGGGGGTACTTATTTTTGAGACAACCGGTATAATCATATCAAAACCAAGTCATTTTAGCAACAGTTGCAATACTTCTAACACCTCCCAGTACGACCCCGCTGAAACGCTTCCCCGCCAAGGTGAAATGATGACCCGCAAGGAAATTTTGTTTCCCCGCCGAAATTTCGCTCTTCCCCGCCGTGATTTTTGTGATCCCGGTCTAAAATTTATAATTGGGGAATTTTCCCCGCTGTCTTTTTAATGCCCGGCGGGGTCGTTACTGGGGGGTGTCTTCTACTTGCAAAGGATTGCGAAGGTCATCTCATATATGTTTCAACCAAAAACGGAAGGTGATTGCAGGCTATTAGCTCCAGTAACTGGGCGGTACCTGATTGCAATGTGAACTGTTATCAGTATACTGATGTGGTGAACACAAGGCTTGAAACTTTTGCCTTCTTAAGTACCCTGGCTTCACAGACAGGATTGCACAACTGCACTACAGCACATTCAGTAATGCATCAATAATATAACCTGAAATAGACTAAAAATCGACATCATTATATGAGATATCTACCATGAATCCAACTCATGTACCATATTTTCAGCGAGAAACTGTTTAAAGACATGGCCGACAGAATGGCAGCTGATGGATATCGTGAAGCTGGCTATACCTATGTCAATATTGATGTAAGTGTATTTTTTATACAGTTTTTGAAAAATTATCATTTTCTGATTAAATATGAATTTAATTAATTTGATAATCCATGCTTGTAGTATGCTTTAAACTAAGTCTTTGTGTATCTGAAGTATCTGAAATCTTAAACTACAGACTTTATGGAGCACAGCTGCTGTTTTACCAAAATGATCATCTTTGTGAAAACAGTGGAGATCGGAGAGAAAAATCTTAAAAAAATACACTTTGTAGTAAAACTACAGATCAGGAACTAAAAAAAAAACGAGAAATCTCAAAAATAAAAGAGTTAGAATGCAGTACCAGGCCTATAGATCTGAAGACATTACAGTTTCTTGTACAGCTTTCATATGAATCCAAAGAGACAAGTTGTTTACATTTGTTCATTCTATTTTTTCTTAACTTATTCTTTTATAAAATGAGGTTTCCTGCAGCCTCTCAGGAATGAAATATGCCAGATGACTCAAAGAACGGGAACTGGAAAAACTGTTGGATAGTACAGGTCTTGCACACATAGCATGGTCTTCGTGCCTAAGAGTTCTCAAGAATTCTTGACATTTAATGCTCACAAGGCCTGCACTGTAGGTAATCGGCCACCAATTTGTCGCAAATTTGTCGCAAACCACCTCCTTTTTCTTTCATACTGATAAGCAGAGAACGAAATGACGAATACATTCAATGAAGAATGTTTTCCCTCCAAAATTGCGAAGTCTCCCCTTTGTTACAAGGCTCAAAAGTCATAAGGAGATCTTTGCAACCATATATACGTTTGTACTAAATTGCATCTGTCCCTTCATATTCCTCTAGTTAATGAGCAACGAATAAGCTCCATGCATTTATTAGCAAAAATCTGAAATTGGCTAATCATACAATCCAAATTCACCGAACTCGAAGAAATGAAACGTTTCCTTGTAAACTATGCTAAATATCACTTTAATGTGATGAGCAACCCTTAATTTTCATGTTGTAAGCCTTTAGGATCCTCTAAGTGCCCAGAAACTGGAGTTAAATTCGAGTTTTCTTGCATTGCTTTACCCATTGCAACTGCGTTTCAGCTTTTGCATCGCGAAGAGGATTCCCTCTTGCAGCATATCCGCCTTCTTCCAGAAAAGTAGCGCCCCATCCCAGACCTCTGTGGAAAGGTCTATTGAAATGACCCAAAATTTTCTTCAGTTGTTAGGCAACTAGCCTAGAATGCAATGAAATTTTGCTGCTTTGCTTGATATCCTTCTTCAATTCGGTCTGCCTGGATCTAAATCTTTATTTTTCACAAAGTTGCGTTATTGGGGGATATTAACAATGCAGACTTTCTCAGTTTGCTGGTAACACAGTATTTCCATACATCGTTTGAAGAAAGTTGGCAACATTAGCAATTGTTGGGATAGATACTAATTTTCCTGATAACAAGGTGAATATTTTTAGCATAATTATTCTTTTTCAGGACTGCTGGCCAGAAAAGAGCCGAGATATAAAAAGGAACTTAATAGCAGACAAGGAAAGATTTCCTAGTGGCATAAAGGAACTTGCAGATTATGTAAGTTCCTTCTTTCAGATTTTGCGATTGGCTTGATCGTGATCGGTAGTGCTTGTCAATGACTAGTGGTTGGATCCATCCTTGCTTCGTACAATGGCTGAAGTTGAGCAGACCACCTCGTCGCACTGACGCCGTATTAAGAAGTCTTTGAGCTTTTCTCTGAAGAGAGAAACAAAACTTCCAGATATGCGGTGATAGGTCCTGTCAGTACTCAGTAGCCATCACGTTCAAATCGACTAGGCCACTAAGATGCTACAAGTAAAATTTGAGTTCCTTACATAGTTTAATGTGCAGCTTGTTAAGGAGCACATTTGATATCACTTCATCAAGAATGTAGGCAGGGGCGGTGCCAGCCCTGAAAAAGTGGGGTGGACAAGGGATAGAAGTGATTGCCAGAAGGTATACCTAACGTTTTTTACATCATTTTTGCTTAAGAATGAATACTGACCTGAGAAAAGTGGGGTGGACATGTCCAACCCAGTCCACCCCTTGGTGCCGCCCTTGAATGTAGGGGAAGGGGAAGCGTGATGACTGAGTGAAAGGTGTACATGCACTTTGTAAATTATTGTACTCCCAAAAGCCAGCGACGACTTTATAAATCGCATCTCGTTGGTCTTACTGAGGCTTTAACCTAATTTTTTCATATTTTCCTCTTGATTTCTGATGCGTTATATTTCTCTGAAATAACTGGTTTAAAAAAATAATTTGCTAGATCTCCCAAGTATAATTTTCCGCCCGGCTATTTTGTTTGGCATAAAAATAATTCTAACGGATTTGGTCATCTTTTTTGACAGATTCATTCTAAAGGCTTGAAAATCGGGATTTACACAGGTATCAAATTATCTATGTTGTTATTATATTAATGAACTTTTCACATTCACTTCTAAGAATCAGAGATATATGGCAACTTTTTAACGACTTTTTGTTTCCTTGCAATATGAACTTAAAGTGGTTCAAAATCAACGTTTTGACCGTCACATATTGGCTGTTCCCACCCTGCTACTTTTAACCTTACGTGTTTTAATTCTACGCGGAATTTCTTGGTATATATACGATTTTTGTAAAGTCCCGTGAAATCTCCCCACAATTTTTCTAAAGTTTTTTGATGAATTTTTCGATGTTGTCCAAAGCTGCTTCACTGATATATTCTTGTCGATTTTTCCGTATTAATTGTCCACTGTATTTTCTACTTTGTATTTTGAAGCAAGTAATTCTTTTCTTCAAAGTAACAAGTTTTAATGAGTCATTTTGACAAGTTTCCTTTTTGACACGTTAAAATAGAAAGCAAATTCTTGATATTTTAAGGAAATCTACCAATTGAAAATAACAATATTTAAGTAGCTGGTACATCCCTCAATAATAAAAGATATTCTCGTGAAACTGCATTACATTTCATTCTAGTATCTCTAGAGCTTCATTTTCGTTCATTCAAATCATTTTTCATTTCATTTCATTCATTTTTTATTCTTTATACAGGGTAAAAGCATCAATTCAGATAAATTATGCTTTTCAGCTTGCCCTGATAACTAAACAAAAGAATATCGTAAACTATCTATTCACAATGTTATTTCATACATGAAGTGAAAAAATGTAGAGTCAAAATAACCTTGTTTAATTTGTTTTCATATCATTCCAGATTTTGGTTCAAAAACATGTGGTGGCTACCCAGGGAGCATATTTGACATGCAAAAAGATACAGATGTACGTAGAATTATTTGTTTACATCTTCACTTCTATTTTCACAAGATAAACGCAGATCTCATCTAATATTGGAAGAAATATTCCTGTTTAGGCTGATTTCCACTAAGTGGAATTTTCCGAGCGGGCGGGAATTCTATTGTCTACTGGAGAAAATGTCGCTCTGCAGTTGAATAGAAAGTTACGGCTGAGCGAGCTTTGATTGTGTAAATTCCGCCAGCTCGGAAAATTCCACTAACTGGAAATCAGCCTTTAAACTAGCAGTATGTGCTATATCTACAGCTTAAATGGAGTTAACATTGATTTTGTCATGAAACTAAATTGAATACGCTATGCTTTCAGTGATACTGTCGTGCTATTTGAAATAATTTAGGCTTAGGAAGCGTTTTGCTATGTGTAAAGGTTTTCTGCGTTATATACATAGAGAACGTCATCAATGATTTTAGATTGGACATTTGAGTTTAAAAGCGGAATTTTAAAAGAANGTGGAATTTTCCGAGCGGGCGGGAATTCTATTGTCTACTGGAGAAAATGTCGCTCTGCAGTTGAATAGAAAGTTACGGCTGAGCGAGCTTTGATTGTGTAAATTCCGCCAGCTCGGAAAATTCCACTAACTGGAAATCAGCCTTTAAACTAGCAGTATGTGCTATATCTACAGCTTAAATGGAGTTAACATTGATTTTGTCATGAAACTAAATTGAATACGCTATGCTTTCAGTGATACTGTCGTGCTATTTGAAATAATTTAGGCTTAGGAAGCGTTTTGCTATGTGTAAAGGTTTTCTGCGTTATATACATAGAGAACGTCATCAATGATTTTAGATTGGACATTTGAGTTTAAAAGCGGAATTTTAAAAGAATTGTATCTCCTAGACGTTAAAACTTAGAACAATCCAAGTTAGATTTTTTGCGAGATTATCGAATGATTTTACAATATAGTCCTCATTGTAACCTCAAAAAACCTGCCTGCATATCAGTTTTGTACAGCTAGGGTAGAGAAGCCTATTACCAGAACAAGTAAGAATGCAGGTATCAAACAGTAAGTTTGGAAACTTACTACAACTACATTTCACAAAGAACTATTTAAAAAAACTGCCTGCAAATATTGCTTTGGAAAACCTGCCTGGGAACTTTGTTCCCATGATCCTATTGTTTATGCACGCCTCATGTTTCCTTATGTTTTCTTTCTCTTAGCTGTTTGCTTCATGGGGAATAGACATGCTGAAAGTGGATGGTTGCTACTCATCTTTGGGTTTGATGGCTGATGGTTATGCAGCTTTTGGTTTCTATCTAAACAACACAAAGAAACCAATTCTTTATTCTTGTAGCTGGCCAGCATACACGACAGGTCATATCAAAACAGATTACAAACTGATAGCAAAACATTGCAATATTTGGAGAAATTATAATGATATCCAGGTAAGTCGAGGAATTCAACACTTGAAGCTCATGTAACCATTAGTCATATTCTTCTTCTGTTTGTTTGGAAAACATTGAACGAAAAGATTATGAACTTGTCAGCATGAACCTACCGGGTGAGTAAAAAACATATGTAGACGTTTAAAAGCCTGTAGCTGTCAAACCATTTTTCAGATTCATATAAACAGATAATTCCTGTGTAGCTAACTAACATATCAACTTAGATACAAACATTTATTTTGCGAAAATTGGTTGTATTGTTTTCAATTACAAGCGATTTTATAAAAATGCTTCATCTCAAAATCCTTCAAAACAGGCTTACAATCCTTGATCCGATTTGCTAGCAATCCAGCCTCATCATAATAGAAAATAGAGTAAAAAAGGCTGAATGACATCCCAAGTGGATATGATTATGCAGCAATCTCTTTATATACCTAGCAAACATTTGAGTGACAAGAGAGACAGATAGAATTTGATTATGATCTTCCTTCCTTTGTGGGGCTACATTTCTAGCAAAATTGATCTAGGTTTCCGTTTTAAAGGATTTTGAGATGAAGAATTTTCATAAAATCGGTTGTAATATGCGAATGATAAGACCGATTTTGACAAACTAAATTTCCTTATCTAAGTTGCCATGTTAGTTACACAATCATTATCAGTTTATTGCAATGTTATAAATTGTTTGAGAGCTACAGACGTCTATTACATTTTTTCGACTCACCCGGTATGTCATAGATTTCCACGGCAGAATGATCGTCAGTTTGCTTGGCTTTCAATCTACAATCGGTACCCTCCATTTTAATAATTTGAAAGTGATCTACCTTGAACACTTCATGCACATTTTTATACAAGCGAATCCTACAGAAAGAATGTTCAAAGAAATGTTTCATTTGAGAGCGAAATAGTGCACTGTAAATTACGAATAAAATCTCAAAATTGATTTAATGCCACGGCCAGTTAAAGTAAGTGTAATTTATCAGTTTTTGCAATACATTGCACACCAGGTGAGAAAAGTTGAAACATGTGCAAGCCTGTAGTGTGCTACCTATTTGTCAGATTCCTTAAAACTGGTTATCATTGTGTGGGTAACATGTCAATATAGGTACAAAATTTAGTTCGCAAAAATCGGCTGTATTGTTTTCTCGTTACAGGTGATTTCATAAAGTTGTTTAAGGTCAGAATTCTTCAAAACTGGCCTAAAATCCTTGGTAAAATTTGCTAACAATTCAGGCTGAAAAGTGGCTGAAAAATATTCCTGAGTGTGAAAAATAATAGCGCAGACTCTATATAACTACATGACCGGTTGCCTAGGCGGTAAGAAAGCCCGAGTGAGTTTAATTCTCATTGCTGTGGAACTTAATTGTTAGCAAATTTGATAAAAAGTTTGGGCCTATTTTGAAGGATTCCGAGAGGAAATGCTTTTATAAAATCGACTGTAACTTGAGAACAATACGACCGATTTTGCCAGCTGAATTTGATTATTTAAGTGGACATGTTAGCTACATTAATATATAAGAATCAGTTTGAAGGAATCTGATAAATAGCTAGCAAACTACAGGCTTGCCAACGTTTCAACTTGTTTGTACTCTCCCGGCCTGAAGACATGACCAACAGAGTGAGGATCACAAACGAGAATATGGAATGAAATTCAAGTAATGTTTTAACCTTATTTTTTAGGATTCATGGAAAAGCGTCTTTGATATCATAAATCATTATGGCAAGATCCAAGATACAATTGTTCCAGTTGTAGGCCCGGGAAATTTCAATGATCCAGATATGGTTTGTTGCTGTTATTGCAATTTAATGTCTGCAATATTATTCTCTTTCACTTATGTCAGCTAGTAGATTTATGACCTTGAGTCCCTTGTTTCCCTGCGCTCTTTGATTTGTTGATGTAATACAATCAATACGGGCTCATAACATTACTATGAAATTTCAGGCACAGTTTAGGTTCTCGCAGAGTGGATCCGTGCACACTAATCAAATTGCTACAATTTGGTTTTTACCGATCAGGAGGCGCTATTCAGGACGTTGTTGTTGTTGCATACGTGAATCGCTTCAAATCACCAAAATTTCTCTAAGCTGCGACGGATTCGTTTTGTTTGTACAGAGGAACTGAGATCCCTTTGAGAATAAACTCCTTTGTGGCAGCATGTGCATCATCATAGGTAGGGATTGCGTTGTCCTGTGAGACAACCGGAACAAGCTTTGCCGCGATTTCTTCATGAGCAATATGTCCTGCTCCCTTGGCTTCTGTAGCAGATGGCACTACTTCATGCTCTTCTTCCAACCTGAGAAGTCGCTTAATGGTATCATCAATGGCTGTTCTGACCTGGGAAGCAGGTCACAATGGCCATTGATGATACCGTTAATGTTATTGCTATTTATACTTCATCACACGCTGCACAGCCATTTGAGCAGGTCGTCTATGCACAGGCGATGTCTTTCCTGCGATGTCTCCATTGCTAATATGTCCTGCTCCCGTGGCTTCGGTAGCACATGGCACTACTTCATCTTCTTCTTCCAACCTGAGAAGTCGCTTAATGGTATCATCAATGGCCATTCTAACCTGGGAAGCAGGTCACAATGGCCATTGATGATACCATTAATGTTATTGCTATTTATACTTCATCACACGCTGCACTGCTATTTGATCAGATTGTCTATGCACAGGCGATGTCTTTCCTGCGATGTCTCCATTGCTAATATGTCCTGCTCCCGTGGCTTCGGTAGCACATGGCACTACTTCATCTTCTTCTTCCAACCTGAGAAGTCGCTTAATGGTATCATCAATGGCCATTCTAACCTGGGAAGCAGGTCACAATGGCCATTGATGATACCATTAATGTTATTGCTATTTATACTTCATCACACGCTGCACTGCTATTTGATCAGATTGTCTATGCACAGGCGATGTCTTTCCTGCGATGTCTCCATTGCTAATATGTCCTGCTCCCGTGGCTTCGGTAGCACATGGCACTACTTCATCTTCTTCTTCCAACCTGAGAAGTCGCTTAATGGTATCATCAATGGCCATTCTAACCTGGGAAGCAGGTCACAATGGCCATTGATGATACCGTTAATGTTATTGCTATTTATACTTCGTCACACGCTGCACAGCTTTTTGAGCAGGTCGTCTATGCACAGGCGATGTCTTTGCTGCGATTTCTTCACCACCATTGTCTCCTTCTCCTTTGGCTTCGGTACTCGTGGAAATGAACACAGTTTATTGCTTCCAAGAGTAGAATCTGAACCAGGACGAAAAACTTTTGCATTCCAGGGTGCCAAATATTTAATAAAATTCCAAACAAAGTGAAGACTAAAATATCAATAATCAAGTTCAAGAATGACTGCAAGGATTTTGACTTTGACTTTTAACTATTTTTTCTTGTAACTCTATCAATGTAAAATATCTTTTAACTATATCGTTGTAAATTATATTGTATGTACATTAGGGGTATAACTTTTATTTCATTTTACGTTCTTTTTCATAGACTTTGTATTGTATTATATAGGCCTGTATAAATATTCTAAAATGAAATGAAAAATGAAATGGCCATTGGGACCTGGGAAGCAGGTCGTCTATGTACAGGTGATGTCTTTGCTGCGATTTCTTCATGAGCAATATCTCCTTCTCCCTTGGCTTTGGTAGCAGATGTCATGTCTTCATCTTCGTCATCTTCTTCTTCCAACCCGATGAATCGCTTAATGGTGCCATCAATGGCCATTGTGACCTGGGAAGCAGGTTGTCTATGTACAGGTGATGTCTTTGCTGCGATTTCTTCATGAGCAATATCTCCTTCTCCCTTGGCTTCGGTAGCAGATGGCACTTCTTCGTCTTCTTCCTTTTCTTCTTCTAACCCGAGGAATCGCTTAATTGTGTCATCAATGGCCATTGGGACCTGGGAAGCAGGTCGTCTATGTACCAGCGATGTCTTTGCTGCGATTTCTTCATGAGCAATATCTCCTCCTGTGGCTTCGGTAGCAGATGGCATTACTTCATCTTCTGCTTCCAACTCGAGGAGTCGCTTGATGGTGTCATCAATAGCCATTCTGACATGGCAAGCAAGTCGTCTATGTACAGGCGATGACTGCGCTTCAACGGCAATTTTAGCTGGTGCTGTATTGATACGATCATGTTCCTCATACTCAAGATCTTCTAAGGCACAATCTCCAAGAGATGATTCAACCCTGGATAAAACATGGTGATTGTCAAAGGGCTTGTTGTCTTCTCCCTGATTATGCGATGCTATGTCAACAACGTCAACTCCTTGAGACCGACCTTCGTTTGATGAAGCTTGAATCAATTCAGAGAGGATGGTGTTGCTGTTTCCCTGTTGGTGGGTCGATGGGGCTTCCTTTACGTAGATTATTCGGCTTTTTGAAATTGTGACAATCTCTTTGCTGATGACGTAATTGACTATCGATTTATGAGAAACAGCCATTGCCTGCGAAGAACATATACTAAATCAGTTATTTGGAGCTTGAAAATGGTTTTCATAATATATTCACTGGTATATTGCGGAGAGTTACAGAATCAAGTCCAGGCCTTGACTGGGCCTGGACTTGATTCTGTAAGGTCAGAATCATCTATCTTTTAAACATGCGAATCGGTTGGGTGATCCTTTGGGTACGGCTTTGCGGGTGGGTGGTGCATTTGTCCTGATCCACCCAGTAGTTGTTATCTTTTTGCATGTAATGGCCCCGGGGTTGTCATGGTCTATTGCTCCATGTGATATCGTCCTTNTTGAAATTGTGACAATCTCTTTGCTGATGACGTAATTGACTATCGATTTATGAGAAACAGCCATTGCCTGCGAAGAACATATACTAAATCAGTTATTTGGAGCTTGAAAATGGTTTTCATAATATATTCACTGGTATATTGCGGAGAGTTACAGAATCAAGTCCAGGCCTTGACTGGGCCTGGACTTGATTCTGTAAGGTCAGAATCATCTATCTTTTAAACATGCGAATCGGTTGGGTGATCCTTTGGGTACGGCTTTGCGGGTGGGTGGTGCATTTGTCCTGATCCACCCAGTAGTTGTTATCTTTTTGCATGTAATGGCCCCGGGGTTGTCATGGTCTATTGCTCCATGTGATATCGTCCTTGTAGTGTTTTGTAGAGTAATTTGTAGGTAGAGTAATTAGTAATACGTCTTGTAAAATTTTTAATGGAATAGAAAAAAAAGAAGTTTATTTTCTCCACAAAAAGAATTGAAACTTTCGGGTGGACCAAAAAGAACTTCACATGTTTGAAGATTGGTTATGCGGAGAATGCTTTAAGTACTGGAATCAATCAAAGTTTGGTTGATATCCGAAGCGCTGAAGTATTTCAGTGATTTTGTTTTATTTTTCCGAGTATTGGAAATATAGGTAGGATATAGGTAAAATTTGATTTACAAAGATCCGTAACTTCAAGATTTGTGAAAAGAAGCATAAAACCCGCGATCAAAAATATGAACAAGCAACAGGTGTATGTTTTCCGGAAAATCTGAGGTAAAAGACATAAAAAATCCTTTACAGCCTTGTCATTCGACTTTATGAATAAGCCCCCCTCCATAATAAGTCCCCTATCTTTTAAGCCCCCCTCCAGATTTGATAAAACTTATCTAAATATTTATTATAAATAGGTTTTAACATTATTGTTTTTTTGTGCAATATATAGTATTGAATATGGCAGGGCAAGCCACAAAAAATGA
The DNA here is from genome assembly GCA_004194415.1 of Aurelia aurita. Taxonomy (NCBI): domain Eukaryota; kingdom Metazoa; phylum Cnidaria; class Scyphozoa; order Semaeostomeae; family Ulmaridae; genus Aurelia; species Aurelia aurita. The sequence continues at coordinate 432,529 of REGM01000073.1, read as the reverse complement.
TTGGATCTTTGTCTACAATTGAACATACTGTATTCTCCAACGATTTCCCTGGACTAGATTCTCAAGTTTCTGTAGCATCAAGACTAACAGCGTTTTTTGTATTTGGTATTTTAAATATATCTTTGTGTAGATTTTCAACCAAACTTAACATGTTGTGTCCTGGGTTGTGCATACCACAGAATAAATAGCCAAGCTATCCCTTTCTAAAATTCCCTTTTTGACAGTGGTCTAGATAGAATGCCAACCCCTGAGAAACAATTGGCAGTGTAAAGCATTTTTTTGTTTTTGTGATTAGGCTTAGAATGGTTTTATTTTGTAACTTGTAATGAATTTGTTTTCGAGGGTCCCTTGTAAACAGCTTTTGCTGAAGGGCAACCCTCCTTAAATGAATCAAATATGACAAAATATAAATATAGGGGCTTAGTAATCTTTTACGGTATTTGACTCACCCTGTATTTGGCTCAATATTAATAATACAGTAAAAACCTGTGTATAACAACCTAAAATTTTGCAAGTCAGCCTGGTTTCTATAACAATGAATACAATGGATTGGTTCTCATAAAATGGTAGTTTAATTTGAATATTTCAGCCTGCAGGTTCTTAATCCACTAGGTTCTTATACGCGGGGTTTTACTGTATTAAAATGGAGAAACATGATAAACCTTAACATAGGATTTCTGCCTCTAAATTTCTTGTCAAAAGATTGATGTTTTTATAAGTATGTACTTACAGTGGACGCCTCGGAGTCTGACTTGCCATCTGGGCAACCTGAAAGTAGAGATGAGAGCCAGTTGACTAGATATCACAAAACTCATACCTTAGACTGATTACCTTCAATTCATTTATGTTTTCCTGCTTTCTTTGATTTATGAAAGTCACTCTGGTCTAAAAGGACTTACGGCATTGCTACCAAAAAACGAGTGCACCCATTTAAAGGTCCTAGCCTGCGGAACTTTTCGTGCAGCATGTCCTTCCCTCAAAAAGTTCTTTCAAAGTCTGGTTTAAAAAGAGCTTGACCATCGGAAAACAGCCTATCAGTGCGAAGAAAGATATTTCCTTCAACGCAAGGAAACAACAACGATGTAATCATTCTACTCATATCTTTGATGAACTGAAAGCAATCTTTAATTCATTTTTCTATATATTTTCAAGTTACAATTCTTCAATTTCCATTGCTGTTTTTTAAACCAACTCTTAAAGGTTATATAGTTTTTCACAAATTTTGAAATCATATTACAAACTAAACTTCAAAGCGACAAAGATGACACAAAATTCGAAAGCTAATGCATACAATCCTCCGTACCTCATTTGAAAGTGTTAGAGGAAGGCCAGTTTTGCTCCCATTGATGGACCTTTCCTAGCTCTACAATTCCTTTATTTGTATAATAGCAGTTTCAAATCCTTTTTGGTAGTCCATGGGTACCAAATGGGTCCATGGGTCCATGGGTCCATGGGTACCATTCTCTTTGAGGCATCCAAATAAACCACCTGTAATTTCCTGGTTTCATTTCGCTTAAGACAAGATATTGCATTTTTTCGTTTGATTTTATCCAATCATAATTGATTTAATATTTTACCATTTGTTTTAAGGATTAATGCCTTACCTTTGGCGGCAAATATGTTGGAACTGCATCTCCTTTTAGTTCCATTCTCCCCTTTCCTTCCACTGGGATCCACATCAGAATCACCTCCAATTGGTGAAAATCGATTCTTTCTGTGTCCTGTAAAAGAAAAGAAACGGTCAAAACTAAGTTTGCAATCTTTGCTAATCAAGGAGCAAGTTAAAGCTAAAACTTAAGCGTCAATACGATATAGTATAAACTATGCACACTACACTCATAGAAATCCGTTGGTTTTCAAGGGTACTCTGGGGTGCCTTGAGGTACTTGAATACCAAAGATACTCCAGAGTTCCTTTGAGTAAACTGCGGTACCCTATTTGGTATTCTGGAGCACCTTTAGTGGTATTCTAGAGTACCTTTAGGGGTAGTCTGGAGTACCTTTATGGGTTCTCAGGAGTTCCTTGACGGGTATTGTGGAGTACCTTAACAGGTAGTCTGGAGTACCTCTACAGGTAATGCAGAGTACCTTTGGAAGGAGAACTTTAGAGTACCTTCAGGAGTACTCTGGAACACCCCACCAGGTTTAGAGTACCCCTGGAAAGGCATTCCGAAAGACTTTAATTTTAATTTTAATTTTTAATTTTAAACATATTTACCCTGGGATACAATTCAGTTAAGTAATTAAGCAACTGCTTTCCAATTGTCCCAGCAACAAAACAAAAATAGCTAATAAACCTAAAGATACAAACCTATTTACACAAATTTCTGTATAAAATAGCTACTAAAAGTGAAAAAGAAAATAAAGATAATACTTTCGATACAGATCAGCTTTCCTTGAATATTCTCAATTCAAAGCCTTGAGTTTCGTTTTGAATGACTGAATCGAAGGGGCTAATTTCATTTCCGAGTTGAGTTTATTCCATGCATTGGCTCCAAGAAACGCAAATGATTTTTGGCCATAAGATGTTCTCATTTTTGGTACAGCAAGATTGCATTTGGTATTGCGTAAAACCCTGGTATGAACATCAGACAATCTGGAGAAAATGTTACCTAGGTTTTCAGGTGCAAGGTCATTTAAAGATTTATATACCATTGTACATGTTTCTCGATTGATCAGTTTATCAATTGACGGCCAGCCAAGCCGCTGCAATAGAGGAGCAGCTGGAGTGTCAAAAGGGCTACTTGTAACAATTCTAGCAGCTCTGTTCTGTAATTTCTGCAAGGTTTTCAATTTAGTTGCCCCGCAACATCCCCAAACAGAGCAACAATAACTGAAATGTGGTTGGACAATACTAAGATACATATTCCTTAATGTATCCTCTTGCACAAAGTGTTTTGCGTATTTCAAAAGTCCTATAGCTCTAGAGATCTTCTTCTGTAAGACCATTTGGGGTAGTCTAGGGTACCATTTTGAAAGTACTTCAGGGGTACCAAATACACTCCCGGCTGGAGTACCCAAAAAGGTATTCTAGAAACATGGTCGTAAATGGTGCTGCAATGCATGCTGGTTGTCCAAGAGCCTGCAAGGCTAAGTACTTTCGTCAATGCTTTGGCTACATCAAATAGCTACTATCTGTCAATACATTTTGTTATTATCTGTAGCTTTTTCAACTGGAAAGGAATCTTTGACATGAAAACCAAGAATTTAGAAGCCGAAATCTCATTATTTCTGAATTTCCAATCGATTCAGCAAAGACTTAAAATAAAGTAGTTTTGTCACTACTGTTAATGATATAAATTAGCTAGTCGCTTGTTTGCATTTAGCTATCTGTGCACTTTCAACTAGAGAGAAGAATCTTCAATCTCTTCGGCAAAGGCCTAAATATGAATGAAATGAAGAAAGTCGTACATACCTTTGGTTCCCAATATTTTCGACTGAATACAACCCATGCTGTACAGCTGACTATATTCTTCTTTTCCAAATATCTCAAAATACTTTTCAAAATATCAATTAACCGTTCTCACAAAAATCACCTTCGATCATCAATTTCGCAAAAGCAAGTCTAACTTCCTTCGAACTAAATTCAAAAGTCAACTGAAACAAAGTTGCGCTATATCTTATATCGGGCATTTTTGCATCCAATTCATGTGACGTTGTAGGATGCATCATTTGATTAAACGTCAGATTGATGATTGATTTGCGCAACAAAAGTGATCATTTTCGCGCATCTGGAACCATGGAACCAATTAGACTGAATCCCTTGTATCCCTGCGGTGCGACATCATCAAATCAAAGAGCACAAGGAAACAAGCGACTCTGATGGCTGACACCTTGCCAAATGTTGTGGGCTATTGTTTATCTCCAATGTTGTGAAACAAAACGTCTTTGTCCTAGCGAACATTGGGGTGTTGGTGACCGCATCCCCTCTCCCTCAAGTGTCCGCCACTGCTAATTCTTTATATTAACAGTTTGTTTTCCTATGTTCAAGCTCTTTAAACCAGATTGTGAAGTGATTTTGTGGCAGGACGTTGGTGTACATAAACTCCCGAAAGTTTAGGCCATTTTGAATAACTGTGCCCGAAGTTTCATGGGAAATCATGTTTCCTGAAAACTTTACTTGAACTATATTTTTCGTTTTGATAGTTTGTATGATTCTTAACTTGTTTTTCATATACTTATACTCAAAACAACTTATGCATTTTGCCTGATTAAAGAACTGATTGCAGAAATGTTCTATCTACTCCATGTATTCCGAAAATGTCTAACTTTGAAACCTTCAAAACAGACTTTGGACTTATTATCAAATTAAAACCGTATAGCCCTATAGCGAGATGATAAAAACTAGTGGAAACACCCGACGATTACAGAACATATTCTTTACCAGGCAATAAGTAATGCGAGTTTTTGCTACGCAGCGAAGCGGAGGAGTTTTTTATTCTTTGCTATCAAATCTGCAAGGATGGATGGTTCGATATACCGATCTTATCAGTCTGGTCACATGACTAATGACGCACATTTGCAAAGAGGCAGTTGTTTACAAGAGTTGTTTCTTTTAGTCTAGTCAACAATGGAACCAATATTTACATCTTTCTTTACATTGAATTAGATAACAACGTAAATCAAATGAACTTATAATATCACGCCCACTAATGCACGTATTTTTTTATAAGAAACCGCTTATAAGAAACTGTAGGCTCGATTTTTTAAAACTTAAGAAACTACCCTACCTGAATTTAACAAGCTAAGAAACTTTTGTAATTTGCAGCTTTAGTTTTCAAAGGTCACTTGAAAATGTTTTGACACTGTACAGTGATAGTAAATGTTTTGATTTGATTGCGAATTATGTTCTAACATGTTTTGAGATCAATACTAAGTAATTTGGAAGCTCTTGCAACAAAAACATACTATCTCTACACTTAGGGCATAAGAAACTCACACTATAAAACGGCAGTAAAATTTAAGAAACTGCCTATCAACCCCGGACCCAAGTTTCTTATAAAAGAAAATACGTGTAATTCCCGGCCCACCCTTTCACTACTACACAATAAATTCCCTTCAGATTTCTGACATCAATAGAGGTGCGTCACGCATCTAATTAGCTGATAAAATCAAAGCTCAACTCTTTGTGAATCTATGCATCTGAGACAAGGGAGGCTTGATCGTTATCGTTTTATAATGCAGTCATTCAATTCTCCTGTTCTTTGCAGTGTTCTGATTTCCCGATACAATGCTTGAGGTATGTCCTAATCTAATGTTTGGCGATGAAACCAAATCTAATTAATTCTTCAATACTAAATATAGGTTGGCAGTCATCAAAAGAATTGGTTATCAACGAATTATTGAATTAATTTCAAACAAATCAAAATTAGGCGTTTGTGCACTCATTATTTCACATCAAACTTGGCTCAGAAGTTTGTAACACATTATTTTAACTTTGGATCAAATTCTTATGGTTAAAGTAAATCAACCGAGTTAAAAACAACTTAGCTAGGGGGACTGGGTCCACCTAAATATAACCTATTGTCTCCAATGTTCTCGATCGATGAAAACAATTGGAAGTTAAGTCGCACGTGCCGTTCTTTTGTGCTATGTTTAGACTAGATCGCTATAAGTCCGTTCATTTACTCTAAAGTTTCTTGTAGAGTTTCTTAATTTCATAAAAGTGAATTTCACAATCGTAAACATATAATGGCTTGGTAATGCACTTCTTGCATGAAAACACTTTGCAACTCATAAGCTAAAACTGAAAAAGTTTCTTAACTTCGAATTGACCCCTGATGGCTTCTGGTATAGCTCCTTGATTCGCTGGAAGAGGCTACTACATTTTCTTATAAGCGGCTTTTTTTATAAAGTGTATATATCAGTAAATGCAACACATAAAGTATCTATCACATTTAACTTTGTATTCCGTTCCGTCGTTCCGTTCCGTCGCTCCGTTCCGCCGTTCCGTTCTGTCGTTCCGTTCCGTCGTTCCGTTCCATCGTTCCGTTCCTGGTTTTAAAGATAGCCATTCAAGAAAGCAGATTACAGAACTTGATTATTTCAATAATGTGTCTGGTTAAAACTAACGCTTACCTGTTTATCAGAATAATATGAATGCCCTGCATTGCTTTACATCAGGCGGACTTGTCTTCGAACTCAGCTTTCAATCCAGCTGAGCATAACAACCCACATTGATGCGAGATCGCCTCTCTGCGTGGGCAAACGACTTTCTTATGAAAGAAAAAACATACGATGAAATGGCTGACAAATTCGAGGGATATTCCAAGAAGAAAGAAGGGTTGTAGCACTCCCTTGCTAGTTCTAAGATCTTGATTATGATCGCTGTTGAGTCAAATGTCAGAAAATGAATTCGATGTTATCCGAGAAACGTTAAGAACAAACCCACAGACATCAGGGCATGATATAAATCACATGACTATTTAGTATGATCACAGAATTCAAAATAATTTGACTTTTTTTGCTTTGTAGCTTATAATTGGAGATTTTTCACTCACGCAAGATCAATCAAAAGCACAGTTTGCAATATGGGCTATTTTGGCTGCTGTAAGTATAAACCTTTCAGAAATATACAATACAATGAAACATTCCTTGCTACTTTGAGTTTTTTGATGATTCATATTATTCTAACTTCATTTAGAAAACACTGTTAGATGCTGGTTTTGTACGCTATAAGACATTGGATAAGATAAGAGAAGACTTTCATTTTACATTTTTTTTTTCTTTCTATATTGTTACCTCGCATATGAAGGTAGTTTTAGGAAACTGAGAAGCTAAGCTTGTCGAAGCAGTGTCCTGGTCCTTCCNCAGGTTCGGCAGGGCGGGGACTCGAACCACCAACCCTCCGGTTGGTAGTCAAGCGCGCTACCATTGAGCCATCCCCATTTTACATTGACATAGGAGATTTCTGTTAAGTGGCTGAACGGCTGGGGTTATTGGTCGAAGGGCTCATAAATCTAAGGGGGGGGGGGGGGTTGTGGGGCTTGCAACCCCTGCCCTTTTCGGCAGAGAACAAAGGCAAACAAGCATTTTGAAATAAGTTCATAGTGCTGATGAGTGTGTAGTTACCCCATTACTACCATACAAGCCCTGCTCTTAAAATTTCCTTTTTGCGTGCCTGTACAGTTCCCGTTAGGTAACTGAAGTTGAGCTTGGCCGAGTGAGGTCAAAATTTGGATTGGCGACCTTGCAGATACCTGACCAAACAACTCACTTTCCCGTCCTTCGGAAGGGACGTTAAACTAAGGGTCCCATGCCTGGATGCGGCATGCTGATGGTCGAATCTTTTCTTATTTTTACTCGGTTCGATTGATTTCGAGTCACATGATAACGAGTACATTCTCCAAACGTCATGTTTTTACATTACGCCATTTTATGGTACTTTTGATCATTCATTTATTATATCGTGGTTTAATTTTGATGGTACCAAACGTACCAAACGTATTTTTAATGATGATGATCATGATCATGATGACGATGATGATGATGATGATCATGATCATGATGATGATGATGATGATGATCATGATCATGATCATGATCATGATCATGATGATGATCATGATCATGATAGTTGTCAAAGTTATCTTTAGGAAGATAGTGTTCTAAACAATTTAAAACTTCCAACTCAGGGGACATATGCAAAGGTAGTAAAATCTGATTAAATATAATCGTTTTTAGTTTCTCTTGTGTCGATTTCTCACATGTTTCTCATTAATATGGTAATACACGCCTCCATTGTATTCTGCAGCCATTACTGATGTCCAATGATTTGAGAAAGATGAAACCATGGCAGTCTGAGATACTACTCAATAGGTGTGATGAACTTTATTGCAATGTAAAATGTGAATTGATTATGCCATTGCCATTGAGAAATTTAGCACTGCCATTTCAGAGTCGTGCCTAGAATTGTCGCAATAGAAGATTGCAGAAAATATGGGGTCAGAGAACTTTTTAACCATAATCCTTTGTGTCCCATGATGAATCGTCCAATCAAATCAATTGAAATCATTTGAAACACAAAAATCATGGTAAAAATTCCCCGACGCCATCTTCAGCGCAATAGACAATAACGCTAAAAATGGCGGCTCCAAAGACTCTGTTGTGTTTTGCTGCAAAGCATGCTGGTAAAAATCTCCCTGACAACCACCTAACGACATACAAATTTTGGTATGCCCTTTCGACTAGCTAGCTTGAATTCGAATCGACCTTGAATTAGAAAAAGTAAAGTTTTGATTCGAATTTAAGTTTTAACAAAATTTTCCTACATTGATTACTTGTTCCGAACTTTACCACAGCGAGCTAGTCGAAACGGCAGACCAACATTTTTATGTCGTCAGAGAGCCTTTTACCAGCATTCTTTGCACGGCCGCCATCTTTAGCGTTATTGTCTATTGTCTGTTGCAGTTTCTTTGCATCGTTGTCGAGTTACCTCTTTTTCATTTCTTAGCATTCACAAGGTTTCTTTTCCGGTTATTTTGCCGCCTGCTGTGCATCCTCTCCCCCCAACGAATGTTTTTTATAGACTGCTTAGAAACGAAATATGTTATCAATCTGGTACACCGTAACCTATATCTGATTTGTTCTCTGTTGTGGTCGCTGAAATCCCATTTCTGATGGTTACCATAGCTTAAACATAGGTTACCATAGGTTACCATAGCCATTGCTTAAATATAACTATATCTGCCTTCTGTAGGGAAATAATTGCTGTCAATCAAGACAAACTAGGAAAAATGGGAAAACGAGTTGCCATGGTAAGTAGTCTTATTTATTTTGCTAGTGTAATTATATTGATTTAAAAATATCACTTTTCAGTTTTTCAGTCTCAAAATTCTCAAAGTATGTTGTATGACATGCAGGAGCAAAGTTCTCTGTTCACGCAATGCGGCGGATTTTAAGGGAAAGTTGGTTTGCAAAATCGATTTTTTCAGTTTTGTTTCCTAAGATTCTCCTTGTTACAAGTGATGCAGAGTATTTTTGTACTGTGTACCATCACCTTTCTCTTATGGTGCACAGGACCTTACATTAACTTCTTTTATGTGCATTACAGGAAAATTGCATTGCATGCACGAGAAAAAGATTGAGATTCCAAAGAGAACAAGAAATATTTCATACGTGTGCTTATTTATTATAGGAACAAGAAAGTGACAAGACAACTCACTGTCTGTTACATCTTTGGCTGCCTGTTTTCTTGCAGCTGTGCACTGAAAAAAGTTCCAAAAGCACCTCTCAGATTCGGAATTCAGGCTACAGATATTCCACAATATTTTGGTACCTGCCGAGAATGGAACCAGTGACACTCAGTCACCAAAAATTCGCCTACTAATCCACTGTTCTGTAAAACACAATGAAGCAGTTGGAGAAATCTGAGGATTATCAGATCTATGGCATTAACCACATACAGTAATAATAGGTCGTGTTTTGGATTTCAGACTTCATCAGTGTTATGCACACATTCATTCAATTATTCGGCAGGGACCAAGACAAAATGTCCTATTTGTGGTAACCAATTCGCGAAAAAAAAGTGATTTCCCCTTGTAAAGTCGTGCTGCATGGTTAAATGTAGTCTTTTTAGGAGGAACACGATGAACCAATGGTCGTAATTTGGCAGGATTAAGTATGATGTTAATTTCGTCGTTGACCAATAAGTATTGTGCATCAGAAATTGTAACAGAACAGGAAACCATCATGCTTAAAGATCGTTGCAGAGCATTCTAAATTCCAGTTCCAATATTAAGAACCAAAAGCCCCTACCTTGCTTTTATTTTGTTCCTACTGTTAAAATACAGTATTTAGATAATCTTGTGTATTGCCATTCACCATTTCTGTGTTTGATTGTTACAATATACAATAGACAGGCCTCATTGCAGGGACAAAATATCATTACACAGAAGTTGCTGGCACCTTTACTGTGCTAACAGTGTTTTGATTGCAGGCACATTTTTACCGACCATTTGCTCGCAGGCACAGAATATTTTATTGAGGCCAGATATTAAAGACCGAGGATGAAATATGGAATCAGGAAATCCCAATAGAGAACAGGGGAGCTGAGTAGAACTAAAGGATTCGCAGCTGAAGGTTTCATTTCAAGCGCAGCTCGAAATATAAATTAGAAAAGGGTCTGTAGTTTCATGTGCAATTGCTATGATAAAGGATTTAATAGGGAATCAGGGCATTGTGATCGGCAACAGGATGAAACAGGGGGAAAAGATGTAACTAGAGTAAGGCTGTGCTGTGTAGCTTGATAGACATAGTAGCAAAGAAGCAAGAGAGGTCAGAAGCTCTATTGATAAAATTGTGTTCATTTTTTTTCTACTGGGAGTTGCATTGGATTGCTACCTGTTTTGATAATACGAAGGATCCTGAATAACAAGTTTAGGAAAGGGTATCATTGTTTGTAATGATAAAACTATTTGAACAGGCTTAAATTAGCAGTAATTTGGTAATTTTGTTTTGTTTTTGCTTACTGCAAATAAATAAATAAATGATAATGATGATGATAATGGTGATGATGATGATGATATTGATGATGATGATGATGATGATGCTGGCTTTACATCTCTACTTGAAATTTGACAATGCCCCCCTCCCCCCCTGTGTGCTGCTCTACCTGGATTACCATTCACATTTTTGCCTTTTTCATAGACCAGCACGACACAAGTCTGGGCCCGCCCTCTTATCAATGAAACCGTTGCTGTGGTTTTGTTCAACACTGGTACAGATTCACCATTGTATATATATTTCACGTTTAAACAGGTAACAATCTTGAGCTTCCTCCTTTGAAGAGTTACTTCATCTGATCTTCTCAGTCACATCAATTAAAGACCCATTGCTAACCATGATCCTTTGCGCGGCGAATGAAAAGCAAAACAAACAGCACCTAGGCCAAAAACAACTTTCGTATCATTTGAAAATTGACTTTGGGCCCGCAAAGGATCATGGTTCGCAATGGATCTTGAAAACCCGTATTAGCGATCAACAAATTTTAAGATCCCAAACATAACGATTATGAACTTTGGCTCATTTGACGAAAACCTTTTCCACCTTAAATCGTATAAATGTTCTTATTTAAAAAGTAGAAGATTTATCAAGATCATATGTGGTATAGCTGCACTTGATGCTTAATAATTTAAATGCACCAATTAATTATAGATATAATTGTAACGAGAGGAGAGCAGCAAGAAATCATGTTACTTTAAAAAGTAACGCAACTCCCCATATATCTGGTTACATCAGATTATATGCTGTTCTCAGGGTCCTGGACCCTATTCTTTCATAGATTTACACTACGTAAAGCAGGACAAGGGTTCTTATCTGCGAGTTTCTACTGTATCCCAAATGATTTAAACAAACTTTATCATCTCCATGGCCGGGGGGGTGAGGGTACTTGAGTCTGAGGATGACGGGGACATGCCACCCAACTTTTAAGGAAAGATCCATCCTTATGGATTCTCGGTCAATCTTTGTTCCCATTTTCAGGATTTTTGGGGAAAAAGCCTGTTGAACTTGCTAGAAATCAAATTTCACTTCACTTTAAACATACAGTTATGAAGATAAAGTAACCACCAACGAAGTTTCAGAACTACATTAAACATGATCCAACGCATAACAGGAAATTTGACCAGAAAATGATCATTTTACGCATTGCGTAATATCTCATATTGCTCGCATATGATTGGCCAAACATAGCAACCTCGTTTTCAGGACGCGTTCTAAGTGTTTTATGTCAACAAAAATGGCGAAGAGCTGCGGGAAAAGCAGTGCCGGGAAGAAAATCGACTTTCAATCTCTTCTGTTGGCAGAAGATTTGGCATTTTCTGATTTGATACAACAAAAGTCATCGAGAAAAGCATAAAGCTCACAATGACCAGCAGAATGAAAAGCTGTTCAAAAGCTGCCATCATGACACAAATATCAACCACTTTCCCAGCAAAAATGATTAGGCCTACCTTATTACTTACAAGAATGTTTAAAATAGAAAAAATAGATGAATTATTATGTTATTATTATGTACAAAAAAAATTCAAAAAAACGAAACACTATTGAAACTCTCGATCCTTGAATTATGACTCGTTAGATGCGTAGCAAAACTTTGAGTGAAAAAGGCGGAAGGTTCCCTTCGCGCAAAAATTCCAAATTTTCGCGCCAAATATGTAAAAATACCTGAAAAAGAGGCTGCGATGTCAAGTAAAGAGGCTAGAGCAACATGGTAGCGACAAAACGTCGAAATCTTGCTGCGAGTCGAGATCGAGCGGAAGTTAGCAGGAGAGATTATGGCTGTGTTTACATCAGTTGAGAACTTTACATCAAAAAGGCGGATATTTGAAGAATTTCCTTCATAATCTGAAAGCAATATATGGTAAGCAGTGATGTTGTAGATTTATTTTGTTTTCAAAGTGCAAAGATTGGGCCATGCTAATCGTTTTTATTTCGAGTTTTCTTGTGATAACACGGAATTTCACCACTAGGATCGTGCGTCCTGAACATGCGGCCTAATTTGCATACGAAAATGAGCGCGCATTTCCTCCTATGTTAAAAACGAAACACTCGATGATTATTTATTACAATTTAAAGAGCTACCGATTTCTAATGGAACATTCGTATATTGAGACCTATATTTAGGGATTCTTGAAGTTTAAAACCCAGCCTTATGGGTGGCACTTTCCCGTTGCTCTTTATATGGAAGTAACCCTCCCCGGTCTCCATGATCAAAATACGTCTATAACCAAGGTTCCTTTCGCTTTGGCTTGCCTATTTCAACTTTTTTGCAATCCTAATGATAGCCCTATAACCCTGGGCAGAAATAAGCTTGAGAGTTTTTCCTATAAAGATTCGTGTATGTTTTTTAACTTCATTACCGGTAACTGCATTGCCGCATCATGTAGCATATTCTATGATTAACACGTTCCGGCACGTTTTTATGCTTTTCAAAACTTTTCATATAACCAAGGGCGCCTGTGTAGTATGAATTGGGTTTATTCCCAGTCCTGTTTTCGTGACATAGTACACAGAGCAATTGCTGTCCTGTTGTCCTTTAATCCGAACCGAACGACCTAAGATGACGTAAGAATAATTTTGTGGTTGCAAATTCAGCTGTTGATGTAATTCGATATCAACACGGAGGTGACCACAGGGAACCAGACAGCGCGATTTTTGAATATCAACACGGATTAACAGGACAGCAATTGCTCCGTGTACTCAGTGGCGCCGCCAGGATTTTTTATTGCGGGGGCGAAACAGCGCGGGGTCTGGGGCGGAGCCCAAGAATTTTTTCCGGACCACGCCCTCTACTTTGGTTATGAATGCGACCAACGCCCTTTTCATTGAATGAAATAAAAATAAGTTAATTTGTTATAACAATAACACGATTAAGCTAGCATCTTAGAAAAGCGAATTCCTGCCGGGGACACAAAACGGTAGAGATTTTCATTTCCTAAATCTCCGGAAAAAGATCGGCAATAGGAACTCTGCTAACTCCGCCGATTCTTTTGAGACGATCCTTAAAGATCATTCAGCATAAGCTAACACATTCATGTGCTGCACATTGAGCCCTTTAATCACCATGAAAGGTTACAGTAACCTTAAGGTACAGAATTATCCCAAATTTTCTACCAGGCTATACACAATCAAAAGAAGGACTTGAAAAATTTATTGACACCATCCACGTGGTTCGCCATGTCACACGACAAGCACTATAGCAGAAGTAAATGGTTAAGTTTTGCAAAAAGGAGGCATGATAGGCTCAGCAGAAACTAATAAAATCAAGATACCTAGACCTGCAAAAACAGGTCCACAGCAGATCCGCTCTCAATCTGTTGTTGAGATATGTGCAAGCGCCGAAAGTGAAAAGTACGTGGGTTTGGGGGCGAAGCCCCTGGAAATTGTTAGGGCAGCACCCTTCAGGTCGCCGGAAAATGCAATTAAAAACAGCAAGAATATACAAACCTGTATTTATAGATAATTTCCAATATCATTAGCCTTACCC
>REGM01000073.1:394295-418381 GCA_004194415.1 Aurelia aurita | reverse complement strand
AAAAAATACAAACCCGGATTTATAGATAAATTCCAAAATCAATAGCCTTCCCCCCCCCCCCCCCGACAATTTTATACCGGAATTAGAAGAATTAGAAAATCGGTCTTGGAGAACATAGGGGGGCGACCGTCCCCCTTGCCCCCCTCCCGGCGCTTCTGCGTGTACTATGTCACGAAACAGCACCGTGAATAAAACAAATTCATACAATGTAGGCGCCCTTGATATAACCTATAAAATAATTTCAAAACTTTTTGGAATTCTCATAACTGTTATCTTTGAAATCAAGTTAGCCATAGGAATATTTTTCCAAATTATAGGTAATTTTCAATATTAACAGGAAAACCAAAATTTTTAATTATTTTACAACACCCGTTATGACAAATTTTTATGTTTAAGGTTGGGTTTGAATACAGCAAAGCAGTGATAAGGGATTTATATCAACACGAAGTTATTGGAGTTTTCGGTACAGGATACAGAGCGATGGTCAATCCTACTGGCGTCGTCATGGTCACCCTGACACCTTCGAAGGGGAAGTATAACCACTAACCAAGTAGGTCAAGCTGGTCAAGGTTTCTTAAATTGTGAATGATAAATACAATCTCATATTAAATTTCAATAGATTAAAGATATTTGACTGGAAAATTTATGGGAAATAGCGGGTGTCCAAAAAAGGTTAAAACAATTTGCGTGAGTAAAAAAACAATTCCTGTTTGAAAAAGGCCACTGCTCCCTGGATATCAAGACAATAGTGTTGAGAAGTATATTATTTAGCAGTGGACATGTTGAAATAGATTTTAAAATTTACTTGACTGAAATCTGCTATTCTGTTCTGCAATTATGACGGATTTTCTCGAGAAAGCCCCTTCATGAAATTATGAAAAACGGCATAAAATCATGATCAAATTTCCATAATATTTCTGCCTGAAGCAATGACTTGCACATGTTTTAGTTATCCCACATGCTATCCTTTTGGGAGGATGATTCACAAGGTCATTGCATGGGCTTTAAGAAACGCGGTAGTTATTTCTACAAACATTTTTTTTTGCTGTGTCCCTATGCCCGTGAAGGTTGTTGTTGTTGTGCCTGTCATTGCAACGACTGTTTTAAAGATAATGCTCATTCAGGAAAATGTCAATTTTTAAAAAATTGCAGTGGTTAAAAAACTGCGTTACGTGTATGAAACATGTTACCTTAAAAACAAGGAAACTATGTAAAAATTAGGATTTATCTGTGCAAAATTTCCCAGGCTCGACATTAAATAGGCTTAAAATGAAATTTTTAATTGATTAAAATTATGCCTTTCTGTATTTGTAGCACCGTAGATTTTGAGAATCCAGTGATTTTTTGTCTTTCTCCAGTTGCAACTCCTTATTCGCGTTCGTACTCTCGTTTGTTCAGTATTGACAGCCGTTAGGAACTTAGCAAGATATAGGAATTGTGATGCTAAACACCTACAGTTAGATTCCGTTGTAGGCCGAACGAACGCTCTAGGTAACTAGAAGAAAGTTCTTTATAACGAGAGTTCGTTTCACCGATTAATGTATTTTTCATTAAAGTAGCGAGAGATTCAGTTTGTCATGCTTTGAAGTTTGTCAAAAGAGCATCAATAGGGAAAGATCTCACTCGGAAGGGGTCTGGGTAGTCTATAATTAGCCTATTGTATCTGAAGATCTCGACACCTGCGTGGACATTGTGTAGCTAACGGAACAATGGCATGTGTAGGCGTTTTCTTTGTCCTATTTATAGATTACTCCACTTAGCGCCGTTTCGTTCACTTTAATGGATCGTTATTTTGGATTCAAGTGTATTTGCTATGCAGTTTTTAATTTCACGACATACAAGCGACCCTATTAGAGAATGTGTGAACAACCCTCAGTAATACACCAAAACTTTGCTCTCGATTTTTGTTTTTTATATTCCATTAAAAAATTTACAAAAACATATTACTGAAAATTCACAATCAAACTTTTATTTAACTGTGATAATTTAGTGTAACTTTCAGCATATCATTTTGTCTCAAATGGGAGCATTAGGGTAGGGGAATATCATTATGGCACTTTATAGAATAAAAAATATTTGGAGAATATGATTCCATTAAGGTGGATGTAGACAGTAAACTTAAAAAATCACCACTTGTGGATATTATTGCATAGCTAATAAACAGGACTTATTTACAAGCTGAAACTTTCCATATTTGAAGAAAAATAGGAAGTGATACTAATTATCACATTCATTTGAACAATATTCTGTTCCGGTATATTTTACAGACCGGAACAGAATATTGCATTCAGATGTATGAGAAAGGTTTAAAGTTTTCAGGGTACATATTTGGACATTATTTTATGATTAGATGGTCAAGCATGAAAAGTTCTCTTGGATGAGTAGAAGAAAAGTTTCCATAGCAACTGTTGCTATGGCAACCTANACACTATATTGACCGACAATCATTTTCACCTCAAAATTTGCTATCAACATCCACCTTAAGTTTTTAATAATTTACCTTTTGATATTCCCTATCATGCGATTTTCGAATTTTTCGAATTGAAAACTCGAAAGTATAAAGACGCATGCGCGTATAAAGTAGATTTGGTTTCAAAGTGTGCTTTTAATTTTTGTGACTCGTGGATACATTGAAATATCAAAGCACAATTACCTGTTTTGGAATAAACCTTGAAATGCAATGCAGTTATTACATGAAAGCGCATGAAAGGGGATGTGTGGAAAAGTAGAAACTGTCATTTTAGAATACTTGAAAAGAAATGATTTGAAATAGAAGCGAAATCTGTGTCATTTGTAAACAATTTGTCCTTCCATTTGGAAAAGACAATGACACAGGTGCAGTGCGCTTATATTCGGATGTGAGCACAGCGCCATAATCAGGGGTGCGCTTATATGTGAGGTAATACTTAATAGGGAACCCTGACCACTGTATTCTGTGTTGTTGCCTAGAAATATTAACATGAGCGGCTAAATTACCCAAAGCCCTACTTGACCGTCATACCAAGATTCCAAGAGGGCCTAAATGCCAACAAGGCCTACATATCCATAAGGCCTATAAATCTCCATGGTTCTTGGACCAAGATGGCCTATATTTTAGACCTTTATGACGCCGAGAATAGCCTGCGTGCAGACTTTACTTTTCCGCTGCGAAGGAGTGCCAATAAGGAACTTCCTCGTTGACACTCCTTCGCAGTGGAAAAGTATAGTCTGCACGAAGGCTACGCCAAAAATGGCTAGAAGGCCTTAATCCTGTAAAGCTGTAGATTTCGCAGTTGTACAGGCCTGTACTTTGCCCCCCAGCCCTCGCAGTACAGAAAACACCAGGAGCGGAAATGATTCGCATCAAACTACCTAAATTGTGAAAATGTTTGGTACTAAGCTCGATATTTAATACCTAAGGGTCATAGGAGTGACAGGGTTAGACAAGCTGATTTTTACAGTATGCCGACTGTGAAGTTATGTTTACTCGCAGCAAGCAGATCGATCCTTCAGTTGCTCGTATTCGCGATGACAAGTATCTAGGAAGCTTTCAGTTGTTTACAGTTCCAATACTCTCGAGTATTGTGCATGAGCTATTTTTAGTATTCTTTACAATGGACGTTTTAATTTGACGAGCCTCCCCCCCCCCCCACCGAGGAGGAATCATATGGAAACATAGAGAAAAATCAAAGTGAAAGTATTTTGTAGATGGCCTGAGGAAAGATCCATTTCTGGACTCATTTGCAACTGTATTTCCATACGTGTCCATGGAATCTTGTGCGTAAATTGCAATTCTTTCTTGCATGGATTGGTAATTCTTGATAAAAGGGTTGTTTGCAAATGGTCTAAAGAAGGGCGCCGTCTCCAAAATTGTCTTCAGAGCAAGCTCTTGGCCGAACGCTTGCTCGCACATCCCGTTTCACCTCCCCCAAATATGTTGTTCATCAGTGACATTGGAGAAGCAGTTCTTACTTAGAGGGGCATAATCCTCTAAGAAGGGAACTTGCTACCCTTGGTACGAGAGCATCGAAATGTGTTTGTTGATTCTGGTGCCCAGGGTAGGCACTTGTTAGAACTAAGGGGCATTTGTAAACATAAAAGGCTGAGAAAAAGGGCACTTTGTGATGGAAATAGGCACGTTTGAAAGACCCGAAAGACTTACAGGTTTGTGAAATGAACGACTCAGTTTTACATCCTGGCTATAAAACTAAATCGTTCATTGCACAACCCTAGTGGGCTTGTGTTGTGAATGCTGAAAACATGGTGTAGAGGGTAAGACTTAGTAAAGGGAACTAATTTCGAGGTTCTTCAGGAATATCTCAATGACGGTTTAACCTTTAAAGGTAATGTGTCCATACAAGTAGGCCTCCCAGAGCAAAGCATGTGATCAATTAAAACTTCTTTTCAAACACACATTACAGCAATTTTCTTTATTCATGTGATCAGTTTGAATAGCAACCAATCATTTGACGAGAATTTGATGGATGTTGACAGGGTGGGTATACGCTGGCCTTATATATGGACACATTACCTTTAAGCTGAGGACAAACTTGTTAACGTTGTTTTGACATTACGTCTTTGGCCAGTTTATCCATTTTTTTTAGTATTTTGTCCCTAAGGTGCTGTTTATATGGAGAAGGGCTAGCCCTCCTAGGCGGGCTGGCGGAAACAATAGAATCAACGCAGAACAATAGGATTCGAATTGTTGGCGCCATCATGTCTAGCCCTCCTAGAAGGGCTAGCCCTCTCCATGTAAACGCAAAATAATTCCAGCCCTCTTAGGAGGGCTAGCCCTAGCCCTGCTAGGAGGGCTAGCCCTCTCCATGTAAACAGGCCCTAAGAGTGGTGGTAAAACCTATTATACGAATACCCTGGGAACTGGAAGAAAACAAAGGCCTACAGAGAGAGGTAAGTTCAAGGGAGTTTATTGAGTGTTTCAAAGTCGGTAAATTGTATGTTGGGGGGGGGGGCTGAACTAGGGAGGTTGTTCCAAAGGGGCAAAAGTTCTAGGAATAAACATTTTAGAGTAGGTAAGAAGCTGTGCGAGAGGTTGGAAGAGTTGCAGAAGTTTACGATTAACGAAAGACTACCTAGTGGGGAGATTTACCCTCCAAGGGTCATGCATAATGCTTCTGAGCTCCTGAGAGCTATGCCCATGAAAATAGCGGCAGAAGAGACACAAAGCAGAGGCTGCGAGGAAGGGATTCAAGATTTTGTTTGAGATTGTCATCGTTAATGTGACTAAAATATTTTTCAAATCTTTTTTCATTGTCTTACAAAAGAGCTTTCTTTGCCGACCACTTTGACTGGTTCACTTTACCCTGGCCCCGGGTAAGGTGAACTACAAAGCAATTTGTTTAGTAAAACTATCAGAATAGGGTTAGAACCCGAAACCATGATTTTATTTTATATTCCAAAGAAGTCCGTTGCATGCCAATACCAACGAATACCGAAAAATCCACAACAAAGATGTTTAAAAAATGAAATTGTGGCCTTTGTTAAGAAGGATCTTTGCAAAATCAAATATTTGCCCAAAACTATTTCCACTCTAAAGTGTAAAGGAGGTAATGAAATTGTAAAGGGCTCTTGAATATATAGACATATATATATATAATCAATGGCTTTGCCTTAACTCTACTTTGAAGGCACAGATTCAAGTCAAATTGCACGATCTGAATAAAATTCGACGAAAAGTCACCAGAGCATAGAAATGTTACATTTCACATAACTACCATATCACCACATGGAAAATATATTTTTCAAGGTAGTTCACTTTACCTGAGACCTCCCTCCGTCTTGTGGCACGAAATACAACCAACATTATTTATAAATTTATGACCGTTATCAATATTTTAGCTCAACTGTGATGAAAATCTATCCTTCCCTTGTCGATATGAATCCTTGTTTGATCAAATCTCTCTAAAATCTTTGGATAATTTTTTCACAAGTGAGGCTCAAACTTCGGTTATCCAAATTTTTGAGATGTTTCCGAAAACTTGCATTAGAATATTTTTTGTGTCATTAGAACAAAACCAGATCTTACAAATTACGATTTTCTTGAAAAGGAAATATGAGGTAATAAAGGATAAAAATGTTTCATGTCAAAGGATTTCATGTTCACCAGCTAAGTAGGGAATAGGTAGGGAGACAATTTCAATGATTAAGGACACTAAATACCTAGGGGTACATGTTGATCAACATTTAAGCTGGGGCGTACAGATAACTAATATGACTAAAAATATCTCAAAGGCGTTAGGAATGTTGCGCTATTCCAAACAATACCTCCCAATAAAGTCAGTGCAGACAATATATAAAAGTCTGGTAGAGCCATACTTTCGATATTGTTGCCCGGTTTGGGGGGTATGCGGAATCACGGCAAAAGACAAGCTACAAAAGCTACAAAATCGTGCGGCCAGAATCGTAACCAATAGCCCCTACAACGCTTCTGCTCTTCCAATTATAAAGCAACTGGGCTGGCCGACAGTGAATGATTTGATTGTATCGGAAACATTGAAAATGGTATACAAATGTACAAATGATGAAGCTCCCTCGTATCTTGCATGCCTGTTCGACAGGTTGTCAGAAACCAGTACTCGGGAACTTCGGAACACCGAAACCGATCTATGTGTCCCGTTTCTACGAACAACATGTGGCCAAAAATGCTTTTCTTTTAGAGGGGCGAAATTGTGGAATGGCCTGGACGCAAAATCAAAATTATCCAAAACCTTCAAACAATTTAAATCCTGTCTTGAAGACTCTAGAACATGAAGGAACCCATGTAGATCCTTGCTACTATTTTGAACTACTTTTACTTTGTATTTAACTAATTTTATTGTGTGTTTTTGAATTGTAAGTTAGGTTTTTATCTTTTTCTTTCCACAGGGCAGTTTGGAAAACAATGTATATATTTGATAACTTTACCCTGTTTAAATAAATAAAAATGAAATNCACAGCATTAATATTTGTTATCAATTTGTTGAATAGCCGGCATGTTAAATTAATTTTAGAAATTTTTTTTGGCTGAAATCGGCCACTCTCTTCTGAAAATATGAGTGTTTTGCTCGAGAAGAGCCTCTGGAAAAGCCTTCAAAAGCGGCCTAAAATCGCGATTTCTGCTTTCCAGCAATTAGTTGCAAATGCTTTGGCACATGTTTCCTCTTGAGAGAAAGAACAAGTCTTCCCCACTAGTATAAAAAAATTATCCAGTGGGCTTCCATTCTCCCAAGAAGATAACATGGGCTAGTACATGTAACTGTTATTGCTGTTAGGAAGGAAAACCGACAAAATTCGACTGTCGTTTCCACTCATTTTTGCAGATTTTGAAAGGGGATTTCTGCAGAAAATCTCCCATAGCCACAGGAAGGAAGGAAAGCCGGGTAAATTTCTAAATCTAATTGAAGATATCGGTTATGAAAAGGACTTTTTTCAATATTATTGCTTTGATATTCAGGGAGTAGTATTTTTTCAAACGCTGTAATTCTTTTTTACTCACCCGGTATGAAGTTATCATTGATGCATTTTGCCCCATTTTGATCCATTTTGCCCCACCTTACATGACTGAAATATGAAAATTTGTGAAATGGCAGTTACTTGTTAAAAGTCTTCATTTCTTATAAAAAAAACATTTCGCCCTTTTCTCCCCAAAGCTTTTGATTGGGTAGCTCTTTTAAAGTCATCCTTTTACACAGTTCTTCTCTTTAGGTTTGGAAGAAAGATTACAACATTAGGATGTTCAGCAGCTGTTATCCTTATTGGCTTTGCAAGTGCATTTTCACCGAATCTTACTGTTTACATCGTGCTGCGTGTGCTGATTGGTTTCTTTATCACTGGCAACATTGTGTACCCGTTTGTGTTGATGTCTGAATATGTTGGGCCGAAGAAACGATCGTTAGCTGGGACGACAATTTGGTTTACCGCATCTCTCAGTATAATTCTGTTGGGATCGATTGCACCATTTGTAAGAACCTGGAAGATGTTGACAATATTGTGTACGGCTCCGTTTGTCCTGACATTTGGTTTCTTCAAGTAAGTCAAATTTCAGGGACGCCTGCAGGACAAAGGGGCAAGCGAAGCACTTTGATGACAAGGACACCATATGTGCACATATAATATTCTATTTTGTATATTGATCTGAATCGTATATGCCTTTGAAGCATTTATATAGTATTTTATAAACTGGTGGAGCAGTTAGGTGAAACGATAAAGCGACGTTGTATTTCTGTACAAACAATGTTCTTGTATGCGTGTTGCACAATATTTCATTAAAACAGACTTGACCGTATTAAACTCTGTTCA
Organism: Aurelia aurita; assembly: GCA_004194415.1. Classification (NCBI taxonomy): domain Eukaryota; kingdom Metazoa; phylum Cnidaria; class Scyphozoa; order Semaeostomeae; family Ulmaridae; genus Aurelia; species Aurelia aurita. The sequence continues at coordinate 410,107 of REGM01000073.1, read as the reverse complement.
AAGTACAATTAGTTATATACTATATTTGTTTTGTTGTATTTCTGTAAAGGGAGTAATTTTTGAAGGAGTAATGCAACCCTCGACTATGAGCATAAGTTATTAATTGCAAAATTTTTCTATCTGTATTTGTTCACGCATTAATTTTTACTTGCTCTATCGAGTATTTCTGAAGGTCCTGCGATTATAATTTTACTTCAAAAACAAGTTCTGCCCCCGTCGCCCCCGTTGGCTGAGGGCAGGAGGGGTGATCTCCCGTGGTTCAGCATAGGCATCCTTGTCTAACTTGCTAAACCAATTTTAATGGAAAGGGTAACAGTGCACTTTTTCGACAGCTTTTATGCTCTGATTGTCAAACAGATGATGCATTTAGATGACTCGCCCTTTATCTAAACTTTTCTTGTTAGGTTCATCCCAGAGTCAGCAAGATGGCTTCACCTGAAAGGTAGAAAAGACGAGGTTACTGAGCTTCTAAAGAAAATTGCAAAGGTGAACAAGAAAGAATATCCAGATGTCGAAGTCATTGAGGTCACGCAAGATGCCGATGAAGGATTGAAACATTTCGTTTATTTGTTTACACCAAAGAAAATTGCACTCAGAAGTATCATTCAAGGATACGCATGGTAAGCTTTATAGCATAGTAGTGCAGAGCCCTATGTTGTAATTTTGGCCTGAGTGTTTTTTGGATGTAAATACGTGGCAACATACAAATTCTACCTTCTTTGGCATGCCGAGAAATAGAAAAACGTTGGTGCCAATTTTTTTGACAACGTTTGTGGGTATTTTTTGAGTTTTTTGTGCCAGTAGTCGCGGTTGCTGCAGAGTCATGACATTTATTCTAAGCAATGGAATCTATTGTTCCTTAACAGCAAAGAGAACGCAATCCTTATATGTCATAGGTGTTAGAGCTATAGTATGAAAGGGGCTATGAAAAACAGTTTTAAAAGCATTGATTGCCAAAAAGTATCGTCTAAAGCAGCGGATTCTCTTGTTTTATGTCCAGTGTATGCTAACAATATTGTTCAACTCTGGCTAACAACGACGGCTTTCAGGCAGCCTTGTTTACATTCGTGTTTACATTCGTACATTCGTGCACTTAGCTTTCCATTCCATTAGCGTTTATCGTTTCTTTTCAGTTCATTACGGGTGACAGCAAAATATTTTTTCAAGCAAATATGTCAAAGCTAGCGTTTTTTATCGAATGGATAGTGATTTAAAACAATTGCACACATTTTTTTAACATATTTTTTTATAAGAAACTAAGAATTGGAGCCAGCAATTACGGAACATTTTTTTTAATTATGAGATTTTGAGTACTCAGAGTTTCTTACAAGTTTCTTACGAGTTCCATAACAATCTACGTGTTTTCTCCCTGTGCCCTCATCGTCAACATTTCAAAGCGAAGTTTTTGAAGCTTTTCGATGTTTAGACATTACATACTCAAGTTTTCCTTGAATAAACTAAATAGTTGCTTAAATAATTTTTTCCCAGTATTGGAGTTTCTTAATTATCTAGCGATCTGAGAGTTGAGTTTCTTATAAGCAGTTTCTTGTAAAAATATATTTTATGTGCAGTGTACTGAGTTGAAATAGGGTCTTGGATGATGATAGTCATGGCAGACTAATACTACAAGTTTTTTTTATAAAGAAACCCCTAATAAGAAACTGTAGGCTCAATTTTTCAAAATTAAGAAACCAGGCTACCTGGATCAAAAAGCTAAGAAACTTTTGTTATTACCAGTTAACACAAAAGCATCTTGAAAAAGGTTTTGATACTATTTTGAGTGTGAATCCACATTGTATTTACTGGTGGGGGATCTTTTGTGCCTTCGTGAAGACTACCCATGAAATCAAGCTTCTGTTTATACATTACTCAAGTAGTACAGAGTAATGAAGTGCAACTAGCAAGTGGAAGTAGGAGAAATAAAAAGCGTCTGAGGAAATAAAACAGTTTCTTAGGTAATAATCTGTCCATTACTCAAGTTTATTAAATTTTGGAGATTTGAATTAAATTACGTGTAGAAAATAAAGCATCCACCTTAACAAATTATTGAGCTTCCTTGACTAACAAAGTAATTAAGGAAGGACCCTCTTTAACAGTTTTATAGTATATAATTTTTTTATAGAATGCTATTTGTTGGATAGCGCTTTGGCCCATACATTGTGACTTTGTCTGAACTGATTTTTTGAACAATTTCTCCAAAACCTGCCCTTTTTAAATAACCCACCCCCAAACTTCTAAATTTCTATGAAGTGGTCCAGGATTCAAGTCTAAGGAACAACGCATGGCAAATGACGACCACAACATTTGATCCTCGAGATACATGACAATAGAAAACTGCGTTATCCATTCGTTAAAGAACAATAACCCTAGTCACGTTTTCGAAATGTCATACCTCTCAAGGAGACATTTCAAACGAAAAGAAAAACTCAAAAATATACCCTTAAACGTGCTCAGAAAAATTGGCACCAATGTTTTTCTGTTTCTTGGCATCCTAAAGAACGTAGAAACGTATGGTGCCACAAATTTACATAAAAAAAAAACACTCAAGTACATATGTTTCTGCACTATAGTCCTCGAATCTTTACAGGAGAATAGTGTGAATGGCAAGTGAATGGTTTGAAAGGAAGTTTAGGTACTTACTATAATCATGCTGTGAACTATTGAAACCTTGCTTGATTATTTGCCGATCTTTGCCACCAAGGTTTAAGGGTAGTTGATGCTACATGGCTTATTTGCATTTGCAGCGTTTCTAAGCGGACGTGGAAATCTCTTTGTTTTTTATTGAGAATTCATTTGTGAAGGACGGCAACACAGATGTTTTCGTTGCAAACATTGCTTTTCTGATGTAAAGAGGTAAGACTCGGCAAAGGATTCAGACCTTTAAAAAGATGACCATCACATCTTTCTTTGGACTGAATGGCTTGGAAGGTACTTTCCTGTAATTCTGCTGCTAAAACCTTTTTGTATTGCTTGATTATTTCAAAATTATAGACCTAGTGTTTTTCGTTTTGAGTAAGGTTTGAAAGAAATTAAAGCCATCGTAACGTTTAAATTAATGGCCGAAAATTTTTCAAGAAACTTTATTTTATGAAGGTCTTTAATATGATGGTATGCAGAAGTCTGTCCCTCTTCTTGTTTATGATCTAACAATTTGATGAAGTCGCAACCTCAAACGAGTTGAAATATATTGAAAGCTGTAATCTTGAAAATAATCAAGATGTCAACAATTCAGGGTAGAAAGTACCTAATGCTCCTTTCTACAGTAACCTCTGGTTTTCTTGAAACTTTTATCAATTTTCCTACATTAATTTGGCAGATACGATGGTTTTAATTTTCTTCAAAATTTTTTGCTTGAAGTCCTTTCAAAACGAGAAAAACGCTGTATGTTTTAAAATAATCAAGATATCAAAAATGTTCATGGTAGAATTATAGCAAAGCATTTGAAGCTCCTCTTTAGCCATACAATCTAAAGACATTTTATGCCTGCGCTGACCTGTACTGTGATCTACTTGCTCTGTTTAGTTTCCTGTGACACCCCGTAGCGCTATCGCGTTGAAGATAAGCCCCCGTTTTATTTCATTCATTTAATTTCATTTTTTCAGTCTATCAGAACTGCTTTTCAGGGGGCTGTGGCCCCATTTGAATTTATCTTCAAAGTCATTCTTGGTTCTGGAGTAGCTCCAAAAAGGGCATCGTTAATTGCACTCATGAGCCCAATCTCCTCCGTAGCGTGGTTTTATTTTATTCTATTCATATTTTTTATTTGATCTTACCCTTTTAAGATTTTACTCGAACTGTCAATTTAGAAACAGGTTATTTTCGCGTATGCATTTCAACTAATAAAATGTATGGACCTTATTTACGAGAAGAGCCTGCGGATGAGAGTGCGTATAAGTCACTTAGACTTATGCATTTATGTGTATGAGAGACAAGAGATTACTTTCTAATCTTTTCCAAATCTGCATTAATCCTTTCTTCAAATATTATATAAATTGTATAATACTTTATTACATAATTCACAATGTATACCGTATAACCGTATACGATTATATAAGTCACAGTTCGTACCACATGAAACGGTTAAGATTGTTTTTGCAGGCATTGTGGAGCCACATTTTCGGTACTGTTGCTCTGTTTTGGGTTGCGCCGGCGCAACCGAAATAAGTCAGTTTCAAAAACTTCAAAATCAGGCTGCTAGAATTATAACCAATAGTACGTTTGATTCACCTAGCAGACCGCTTATCGATGGCGGTGGTTGGAAGCCTCTAGGTTGCCTTATTACAAATGAATCTCAAACAATGATCTTCAAATCGCTGCTTGAACTGGCTCCGCAATACCTGTGTGGCCTTTTCACCCGAAACACACAGTTCCTCACAGCCTGCGCAACTCAGAGACAGATTTAAGACTGCCTTACAAAAAATCAAGCAATCGAAACTATTTATTTATAGAGGCTCAAAATTGTGGACTGGTCTTTCAGCCGAGACTAAGCAGGGATCCTCCCTAACTATGTTTAAACAATCTACTATATTTAGGTTACAAATGTTCTTAGTTCTAATTTCTTGTAAATTTTGAACATTTGTATACAGGTTTTTTACATCATGGTTTCATTATTGTTACTAGTTTTACCTCATTCAATTCGTTATGTATTTTAATTATTGTTTTTAGTGGAGGGCCCCATGTAAAACAGCTTCGGCTGAAGGCACCCTTTCTTAAAAAACTTAAATATGAACCATGAACATGAATTTTCCTCTCTGCAGGATCGTGTGTGGATTAGTGTACTACGGGGTATCATTTGCCGCAGATGACCTTGGTGGCAGCATGTACAGAGATTTCCTTCTTTCAACATTGGTTGGCTTTCCGGCTACTGTCTTGTATTTATTTCTTTCAAACAGGTTTGATGAATTTTTGAAATAATCGTTTTGCCGTAACACTTCCCAATGGATAAACAATAATGAGAGACTGTCGAAAAAGCGTCGACTCTCAACGTTGCATCTACGTTGATGAAACGTTGAAAATGAAAATGTTTTGCCTACATTGAAATGCAAAAGTTAGATCAACATTTTATCAACGTCGCAACTGTAAAATTGTAACGCTAAAATTGCTTCAGACAGTTGATGGAACGTTAATATCTAGTTGATCAACGTTGCAACCTTACATCGACCAGATTTTAACGTTGAATCAACCTGACTGTGCCCATTGGGTTCTCAATAAGGACCATTAAATCAACATCGATGAATTTCGGACGAGACTTTCGTACAGCATCTTGTCCGAAACTTTAATTTTCCGAAACCTAGGAATGTCTGAAACTTCCAACATTTTTCCAAATTTGAAAGAGCAGACCAAATAAGATCTTTACTGGGTGTGCCTGAAACGTTTCCTCTTTTGACAGGCCACGATAAATCGTACACAAGGCAGATTCCAAAGATAGATGATGTAATCTATAGTCAAAATCCGAAATAATACGCAAAGGGCCGAAAAAAATCGCTGTGTATTATTTGGGATTTGACCTTAGATTACAACATCAATCTTTGAAAGTGGCCTTGTGTACGATTTATAATGGCCTGTCAAAAGTGGGGACTTTTTGGCGCACCCGATGGTGTTAAACTCTACTGCCTTGATCACTGCAAATTTTAAATCGACATTCTCATGCATCCTTTTTAGAATTGGAAGAAAGAAAACCGTGATTATTCCAATGTTGATCGCCGGTATCTCGTGTATTCTTGTTGCCATCATTCCTGGACGTTCCAAAAAAGGAAGCACAGAAACAGGTTTGTTTCAACTTACATTCAGTCTTTGTATTAATTCACCTTGAAACCGGATGACTTAGCCTGCGTGCAGACTATACTTTTCCACTGCGAAGGAGTGCCAACGAGGAACTTGTATAGCCTGCGAATTAGCGTCCATTATTGTGTTCTGAAAGGAAATTTTCTCCTGCTAAGAGGAGCTCAATCTTGTGCAATAAATTGACTCCGCAAACAGGAAGGGTTACGGAAATGTCGGGTGAGAGTAATTTTGCTCTTTGCTGTGAAGAAACTATTTTGAAGTGCGATCAAAATCTAGTGGAAGGATCTGGTGTATTTGATCCGAAAGCAGAAATGCTAAGTTTTGATTTTCAATTTTTAGTTCCATTTTCAAAGTATAGGCCTCCTTCGCAGCGGAAAAGTGTAGTCTGCACGCAGGCTACGGATGACTTTGATCAGGATGAAGACTTTGACCAATCAGCCCTTTACAACTTCAATCTCTCCTACGTCAAACTTAGCGCTGTTTCAGGGGCCATTGACCAAAGTCCAAACTGATATGATAAAGGTTCATATGATTAATTTTTTGTACACTAGCAACTAAAGGCAAACTACAGACGACATATTAAAACTTGTAGTTCTTTCTAAAAAGGGCTGCATGTATAACCATAAATCATTGAGATTCTGAAAAAAGACTGCTAGAGTGCCCATATCCTAACTTTATAGCTACTTGTTGTAAACAGCTTTTGACCTAAAAATCTCCATTGAGTTTTCACTTACTGATCAAAGTCACCCCATTTGCAGGATGACTTTGATCATATCACTTGTTCATGGCTGCAAATAAGTGGAAAATAGCACCAAAATATCGGGTGAATCAGAGAATGTCTGAAACTGTTTGAAAATCGTACAGGAAAAACTGTGCAACCAATTTGTAAAATTTTAATTATATCATCTTACTGAAGCTTCAATTTAATTTTCAAGATTTTTCTCATAATTTTAGGTGCAGTATTTCCTTCTGAAATTTGGAATTAGCCAAAATTCCTATTTCTTGATGTGCCCACAACTAGCTAAAAATGGCCTGTTACTATCATGTATATTTTGACCTTTTGATGCCCAGCATTGATGGGAAAGCATAATTACATTTCAACAGTTGCCGTATCATTAGGAAAGGAATGACTGACTTAAAAAAGACTATTTTACATTTTTTATCGTTGAAACATGGGACAAATTGAGCCAATCACTTATAGTTTAAGGAAAAGCCAACGTAAGCTAGTTTTCCGGAATTCTTCATTTAAGATGAAGATGATGCGTTGTAAATTATGAACAAATTCTCAAAATTTAGTCAGACCCTCAGTCAAGTAACGGAGTTGTCATTTTTCAAGTCGGTGTTATAGCTTTTGTATCGTGATTTCTCAAAGAGTGGATTCATTTTTCTGACTTACCACGTATATTGTATAAATCGATCTAGAATATCGTAAATTATTCTCTTTGATAATCGTGCTGAGAAAATTATCTTTTTTGTTCGTATTTGTGATCAATCCAGACCAGAACTTTGGCGGGATAGCTGTAATAGAGCACAGTAGACAGTTCATGAGGCCCTTTTGCTAAATCTCTGGTTTGAGGTCGATTGCAAATTTGAAATTTGTCGATGAATATCTCAGTACCCAAGGCAAAGTTATTGAAAGTAAGGTATACAATTTTTAAGGTAGCAAAATATTCCGAAGTCGTGGGATAAAATCACACAACGTCGCCATTGTCGCCAACTAATATGGCACGGGCATTTGTTTAGATTTTACCTGATAACACGCTTGCAAGAAAGGCACTAAGCGAAGCAAGAGGAAATGTGAAAAGGCCCAGAGGAGGCCAGAAATTGGCTGATAATTATTCACAGAGACCTAAAGAAGATGGGTAAGAAGATGCAGTAAAACACCGTAGAAAATGGAGGCGATTGATCGACTGCGCAATTGTTATTATTATTATTTTTGTTGTTATTATTAATTATTACAATTGTTATTAAATATTATTAATTCTTTATTTAAAGTAGGCTAATGTAAAATTGCTCATTTACAGCTAATTAAGGCATTAACAAAATAATTTCGAAAAAAGTAGATTTACAATCAAAAAGTCCTATTTACATTTAAATTTCTAAATTTACATTCACATGTAAATTTGGAATAAAAATCTCACAAAGCCTACAGTTGCATCCCCCCCATCCATTTTTTTATTCGATTTTTTAAGACTGCCAGGGAGCCAGGCGTGGTTTCGATGCCAAAATTGTTGGTTCTTGCATTTGGTTGTGAGAGATCATTGCCACTTCTCAGGCTATAAGGCACATCACTGGTTACAAATAGGTCCTTAATAAATTCATTGTTTAGATTCACTTTCGTCTTCTAAAGTTTGACCATGAGCAACTGGGTTTCGTTGATGGACTGTCACTGATTTATCCATTTTCAGGAACGCTTCAAAGTCAGACTCGTAATCTCTGTATGCAATTTGAAGTATGAACTTTAATACGTAATGTGTAATAGATGATGCTTTTAAATTGGAATACATCTCGTCTCCTTTCGTTCACACAGATTGGACTGCTCTTCGACTATTTCTTGGAACTCTTGGCAAGCTTTGCATTACTATTTCTTTTGACTGTATTTATACTTGGTCTACAGAACTCTACCCAACCATCATTAGGTAAGCCTTTGTAATATTTGCTATTGTTTATGTTTGAGATGCATATTTATCGTCAATGGCAGAATGGGAAATATTATGTAAATTTTGTTAATTGTCTGGTTTATGTGGACTCACTACATTGTTCCAGTTATCGCAACAGCAACAACACTTTTTACGCTTTTAATTGAATTGAATCTTTGCTGAAACTGGTTTTTAATCTACCGTTTACCGTCTACCGTTTTCAGAAGATTTCCGAGACTTCAGATGCCCAAAAGAATATGCCCTTAGAATCTATAATAGAAAAGGGTCTGGGGAATGTCCTACTTAAAGAAAAACTCAACTTTTTTCCTCCTAGAATTGCTTTAAACCGCCTTAAAATTGATACAAAAACGACTAATTTGAAACAAATCATCACAATATTTCCCGAAGAGGGCTTGAGTTCCAGACGAGGGAGTTGTGACCCCATATATCTCTCATCTAATGCCATTCCTGGTTCACGTTAGCTAAGATTATGATTTATTACATGATATACCGATTTAAGTTAACACAAATCAGTCGCTAGATTCGTTTCTTGCCTCACTTGTGAAACATCATAACTTTGCGATCGCGTCGCACATATCTTGGCAGCAGCTAATTAAGCGCTTCTTGGAGAAGAAACAGAAATATCACGTCTTCAAGTTACAAATTGCCCAGGGATATTTTAATTGCAAAGCCGTACGTTTAAAAATTGTGTATCATTTGAGAAACTCAAAATAAGGAAAATTGAGCTCATGTTGTGGCAACTAGCTGATCTAGCTAGGTCATGCAAAAAGTTGATATCTAACTAGATTTTTTATATTAGATAGAATAGCCATGAATAGATATTTGCAAACTCTTACACACAGCTTAAATATGTAGATGTCATAAGGTTTCCTCTCTGCCTTGACCTAAGCTAAAGGTAACGACATTCCTCACCTATTTACATGTAAGGCTCTTGTGTTATGAAATGCGAGCTTCCTGAGGCTGAGGGCAGGGCCAAGAAACGCCTCATGCGTAGGTTTAGATTTAACCCTATCTGACCTGGGTGTTTTGAAACACTCAATGCCTGGGGGGGCGGATTCGGCCCCCCCCTCTTTATATCAGTTGTTATATCAGATGTGACCACCTAACTTGGCACAAATGTTATTCATCATATAAACAATGATTATTTAAAATTGTAATTCAATTAGCGCTGTTGTTGTTGTTGCTAGAGCATAATAATCATTATGATGTTGAATTACGTCATAAAATGAAAGCATGTTAAAAGTTCATCAAACTTAACTTTTCATACAGAAATGAAAAATATAGATACAAATATGTGTAAATCAAAGATTTGAGCTTAATTGGACCCCCCCCAGGTCAGATAGGGTTAAACTGCTCCGTCGATGAAGCAAGGGCAGATTTTGCAATGATAGTATCCATTACTTTTTGTTTGACACGCCAGTACAAAGCAATTAACAATCGCAGGCAACGGGAATTCTCAAGACCCAAATCAAAACAAACAAACGTCTGACACCAATATGGCTAACTATCGCCTTGTGCATGCGAGAAGGGATTTTTGAGAGAAGTCATGAGTATATATCGATAGAAGAAGGATAGATCTAAGCTCATGACCTAATTCAGAAGCTGATGAATAAACATTACCATTCTCGTCTATTTGGATGCAAATTGAACACGTATTGCTCTAATGCTCTGCTCATGAACCAGATAAATAAAATTCCCTAAGCAGATGTTTAGATGTGTCCCTCTTCTTTCGATATACACCCATGACTTCGCTTCACAATGCCTTTTCGGGTGCAGAAGGAGACAGTTTGCGATACTGGTATCGGAAAAATTGTACGGCTTCGTTTGTTTTGACTTGCTGCTTGAGAGAATTCTTATTGTCTGCGATCGCTAATTGCTTCGAATTTGTATGTCAATCAAAAGCAACAGATTGTATTGTCACACCATCTGCAATTGTTTGTAAATGCTGATTATTGCAAATCAATTTGCTTCTTACTTTTATTTTCAGAGGTGCTGGGATGGGCTACTTGCAGATTGCAGCTCGGATTGGTTCGGCGCTTGCACCTTGGGTGGCAAAATCATTGCAAGGGGTTCATATTGTTTTGCCATTCTCATTAATGGGTGGCTCATCTTTCATATGTGCTATTCTGTTGCTTTATCTGCCGGAAACAAACAACCAAAAGACTGCTGAGACGATTAAAGATCAGCTAGATGCTCATGATGCGTCAGCAATATCCATGGAAGAAGTTTCAAAACTGTAGTTATACTATCTTTCTTTTATTATCATTATTATGAAATTCTTTAAAGTTGGTGAATGAATAGTTCTGTTTACTGAACTAATTATTACCAATTATTTACAAACTTACAAATATGAATATTTCAGGCGTTTGAAAATTCGTTATACCTAGAGTACAGGATGGATTGGAATGAAATAAATTCTGTCTGATAGCCAAAAGACCGAAATATTTCTGTGATTTTTCTCGTGTTTTTATGTGTACTGAAAATATAGGCAAATTCAACTTTGCTGAGACACTCGATCACATCATAAAGAAGCTTCTTACACAGAACAATACAAATATATTTTCACGGGCATCAGATGCCATGCCGTCTGCACATTTATTGCCATGGGATCGAAAAACTTTAGTATTTATTTAAAAAATCATTTCCTTTATCTCTTGAGAGAGGTTAAATGCCTTTGCGTATTGTTCTTTGTGAGAGATTCCTTACGATTTGATCAAGTGTTTTACGCCCTTTTTCAGCCATTGCGCAGCCGACGAATTTTCGCAAAGTTGAAGTCGCACGAGTTAACTTTTACTTTGAATATATAAAAGAGAGCTCATTGCCATGTAGCCATTCATTAAAGGGCCCTGGTCAACATCCATGCCTTGCTCCCTTTTTCCTTCCTTGTTTCCCTGTGATTAAGAGTTTCTGGCAGGCAGAAAAGATGGCGCATAGCTACTCAATACAGTAATCAAGCAAGGATTTCTTGAGATTTCTATGGCTGGGAGAATCAAACCAGCAAATAGCAACGGTTTTTATAAACTATTTTAACCCATCAGGTTATCGTAGTTTCTTATTTTCTTAAATTGCCCCGTGTAGTTTCTTTAAACGGTGATACCTTCGGTGATCTAAATGTTTTCTCATTTCTCATAACCGAGGTTAAATCTAATCGCTAAACTGCACCAGCAGGGACTTGAAGAAAAAATTCACAAAAAGATAAGCGACCCCAATGGGATTCGAACTCGGGTTGTGTGCGCGAAAGGAGCAAGTGCATGCCACTTTGCCAACCGGCCGTTGTTGCTCACATAGGCGTAGGAGCCAGGGGGCTGGGGGGCTGGGGGGCTGTAGCCCCCCCAACGTTGGAAAAATTTACCAAAATCAGCCGTTTTCGGGCAAAAATCCACCCTAAGTCGGGCAAAATATTTGGTAAGCAATAGAAATTTTATCGGGCAGCCCCCCCAGATTTTATTTTCCCCTACGCCCGTGGTTGCTCAGGACCAGGAGTTGCAGTCGTAGAGATTGTAGCTGAAGAACGCAAAGGATGATGGTTGACCAGGTTAAGTGAAATAAACTCTGTATTTAAAATAATCCCAAGTTCGTCCATACGGTCAGAAGAAAATGAAATTGTCGTGTCATCGCCGTACATGGTTGCTTGGGCCATATTTAAGGCATATGGCAGATTGTTTATATACAAAAGAAATAAAAAAGGACCAAAGCAAGAACTCTGCGGAACTCTAATTTCTATCTAATCAAAATCACATGATACGAAATTGACTTTACAGAACTGCTTGCGATCCTGCAAATAAGAACAGAACCATTCATGCCCAGGTCCATTGATACTATAAAGATGCATTTTATCAAGTAGGATCTTATGGTCTACCGTATCAATGGCCTTTTTGAGATTAAAAAAAATCGCTGTCTTTTACCCTATTCACAATTGCAAGTTAAACCAGCTTAAGGGCCGGATTACATGAGCTTAAGGGCCTGATTACATGGCCCTGTTATATGCTGTGGACGAGTGAGAGTAGGAGACATATAATAAATCTGAACACGATTATATGGTAGGTGGGCCAGCCATGCCAGCTGGGATCCCACTTCTGCATAACAGGGCTGGCCCTGTTCGAAGGGATGAAATAGTGATGTTTTTCTCTTTTAATCGCTTTGCAGGGCCGGTAACAGGGCTGGCTTCCCAGAGTTTTTAACCTCGCATGTACCAAGCTGCCATATTGCCAGTGATTTAATTTCTCCCACCAAAATTACTTCGCAGCCCCTTCGCAGTCCTTGGGTGAATTATTCCACGCAATCGCACGAAGCATTTCATCACTATGTACGGAGGCAGCCCTGCTAGCCCCTGCTCATGTAATCAGGCCCTAAACTAAGCCAGGTTATCGAATGGGGCCTTCAAATTGGTCAATCCAGCAAATCAAAGTCATTTGATTGGCTGAAATTTAACCTGGTTTTGATAAATATGGTTTAATTGTGTCAGTGTAAATGGGTTAGACACTAGGTAACTCTCGGCGCTTGCCGTAATATATTATGCGCCAAGTTCCTAGGAATCAGACTTGAAAATCTACTTCATTAATGACTTTTTGGCAATTTTTCTTCTAAGAAGTTTGCAAAAGAAATTACAATTAAATTGCTCCTAGTGATGAAAATGAAACTTGAATAAGCAACGTATCGTATAGACACGAATATGAGGTCATCTGTTATGTAAAAGAGTGTGCTTATATAAGTTTTCATCTTATTTTCACTTATTTCTAGGATTATATTACTCGGAAGGTACTTGAGTAATGTGTAGACAGTGCGGGCACAGCTTCGTAAAAATACTCTTGTGAAATGTTAACAAGAGCACAGGATGCAAACATCAATATTGTTATGAACCTCCTAAGAAACCCCTAAGAAATTTTAAGTACTCAAATAATGAGATTTTATCAAACTTTCAGGAGGGTCCTGAAGGGGGACCTCAATCTCATTTTCCCAGTCGTCTTTTGCAGGAAATCTGAGTCACAATTTCGACGAAATACGGTCAGTTGTCAAATCCCATTCCCAATCTATTGTTTTTGCCGTTTTTATTTCCAGTCGAATTCCTCAAATCACATTCCTGACCCAAAAATCCCATTTGCGGAGTGTCATTTAGGCGAATCCCAGATCCCATTTTACCCCCTCAGGACCACCTTTTAGTACTGGATTTCTTATAAGTATACATGTATTATACCTTTAGCCTTCAGATATCACTCCAGGTTCCAGTTCTTACTCTTCTTTTTCATCTCGAGTCAAGCAAATATGACTTTTTATCTGTGGAAGAAAGATGTATGTTTTCAGCCTACTACAAGTCTTTTTCATACCAAAGGTCATTTTAGATAACAATAAATCGTCTGTAGTGCTAGTAAAAATTGCCTTGGAGAATTATTTGGTATCAGGTAGCTAGTATAAGTCATGGAAAGTTCTTCGCTAAATTTCGGGTTGGGATGCGCTGCCCATATTATCAAACGAACACCGTTGACTAAACCAACTTTTTCACAAAAAGACACCCATAGCTAGACTTATTACGCTGAGTCCTAGCAATCGCTACCACCCACCCACCCCTACTCACTCATACATTCCATATATAGTATAGTACTAGCATGAGCGAGTAGGGTGGATGAGTGGTAGCGATTACTAGGACTCAACGTAATAAGTCTAACCTATGGCTATGCAAAGATCAATTTATGCAAAAATCATACGTTTTGCCTGAAAACGCAAAAATTGAGCAAAATAAAGAGAAATGATACCGTTGGCTAGATTTAACTGACTAGAAGTATATCCTGGGCTAGACTTAGCCGGAAAAAGTATGCCCTTTGCAATTCCAATAAATGCGAGATTGGAGAATTTTGTAATTTATCTGAAATTTATTTGGACCCTGACACACACACACAGAAAGATACTTATACAATCAGTTAGCACATTTTTCTGATTTTCGAAACGTTACGGTTTCTAATGTCACCCGGTAGAACCCACAACCAAAAGAAACTGACTCAGGAAAATTGAGGCTGGCTTTGAGGTGATTATCAAAATCATGAAAAGCCATGTTTTCTGAAACAAAATCGGTTTCCAGGAATAGGTATATTAAATCAATTTGTGCTATGTTGAGTTGCTTATCATATCCCTCAATCCATTGATTTTATAATGATTAAGAATATGGAAAGCCTATTTTTGAAAGTGGTGTCTCAGTGGTTTTTTCTTATCTTGGCTTCGAAAGATTATTTTCCTTTAAATTTGTTGATTCCTATACTGTAGATAAAGATACAATAATTCCAAGGTATGCATATGATATGAGAAATATGATAAACCCTTATGAAGAAAAACTTTTCTCTTTTTATTACGAACATCTCGTTGTTACGGCATACATTGATGCGCTTTTTAACATCACTCATATCCTGCAGAACAAGAAACTATAGTGAGGACAGAGAATGAGAGAAATTAAATTTCTTACTGAGCAAGAAGCATTCAAAAAACAAAGTTTTGAAATTAGTATAAAGTTAATTGAAGCAATTTTAATGCCCAAAGCTCTGTATGCATGTGAAACATGGACTAATTTAACTAAAAAGCAAATTAACAGCTTGGAAAAGCTACAAAAAGATGCAGTAACAATAATTAACTCTCTACCCCAATCAATGCCATATGATGGAATAGTCTTTGAATGTGGCTTGCTGCCTATGGAATTTAGAGTTAAAGAGAAAAGATTAATATATTTTCATAAGATACTTAACATGAGTGAAAGTAGATTGACCAAGATAGTTTATGAAGAGCAAAAGAGGCTAAATTTCCCAAACTGTTGGTATAAAGAAGTAACTAGTGACCTAAAAATGATTGATATTAACCTCAAAGAATGTGAGATCAGAGACCTAACCAAAGAACAATGGAAACAAATTGTTAGAGAAAAAATGAGCATAATCATAGAAAATAATATTAAAAATAGCGAGAAGACTAAAATCAGATTTATAAAGGGTAGTAAGTTTGAAATGAAAGAGTATCTGAGGTGTGAAGAAGCCTCATCCCTAATGAAATTAAAACTAAACATGGTTGACCTAAGAGCAAACTACAAAGGAAAGTACATTGATTCTCTTTGCAGGAGATGTGGGTCCCATGAGGAATATATTGAACACCTATGGGAATGTTCAAATTTCTCTCACAAACCCAAGATGGAAAAAACTTGTTTAGCTACAAATAAGTCCGAAGTTCTAAAAAGCATCAACAAAACCCTACAAAAATTCCTAATACCCAGGGATGAAATAGAAAAATAAATAATGTTTTGGCTGAACCCCAAGCACCAGCTTGTGATACCCAGTTAGTGGGTACTGCTCCGAAATGGAGATTTAGCTTACTTATTATTATTATTATTATTATTAT
>REGM01000073.1:375237-391997 GCA_004194415.1 Aurelia aurita | reverse complement strand
GCCTGTCGAATCGAAGCCATCAGTCTGCATTGTACTTTTGTTCGATTGGCCGAATACTGTGTTCGAACTCTCCAAAACCTGCTGTTTTAAAGATTTTTGTGTTTGATTGGGAAATATATTTCCGTCTCTGCAAAGTCTACTGTTTTCAGAATCTGGTAGGTTTGGAATTACCAATCAAACACACCCTTAATCTTTGCTAAAATTCATAATTAGATTCAAGGATTTTTGTAAAATTTTTAGTGTTCTTTTTCTTGAGCTTTTCGTGGTGATTTGGGGATTTAAAAATCGATTAGTTATAAACTGCAGCGCGAGCCTTAGTTCAACGTTGGGAAAATGTAGCAGTATATTCTTTTAATGAAGAAAATTATGTGGGATGCTAATTTATAAAAAAATCTGTTACAAAATGGTCAAATTCTGTTTTAGCACTGGCAAACAAGGGATTTGTAGAAGTGTTCTAAGCCAAAGTAGAAGGAGTGTCCTCGAAAATTTTCCTGGGGGCTTCGCCCCCAGACCCCTTCATTTTAGTACCTCCATTTAATTTGCACTAGCTATGCCGCTGATTGCAACAATATTTTCTCTTGACCACACCCTCATTTTCAGGCCACACCCACTAGGGCCCCCTTAGTCCCCCATGGCCGGTGAAAAATTCTGAGCCAGTCCGCCACTGAATACAGGCAATTCTCCTTTTGTACATGTATGAGGTGCCTTTCCAATTTACAGTTTTTTTAAAGCGTCTTCATTCTTTAGTGTTTTTGGAACTTCGTTTATTAGGCAAAGGGCTCAGATCTTTAAAAAGGTGGGTGTGAAATGCTATTACATTTTTCTTTGAATTAAAATGTAATAGGACACGGGCTCTTGTCCAAATGATCGCATTACCATAATTTATATGATAGAATGATAATCATAAGGCACTATGTTCCCGGGGGGGAGGGGTACTTCGATAATTTTTGTACCGGGTATGTGCCGCTGGACAGGGTATCGTTTTTAGCGATTTTTCTCCCAAACAGGGTATCTTTCTTCACAAAAGTGCTCCCAGAGAGGTGTATAGTTTTGAAATAATTGCTCTCCTACAGGATTTTGACAAGGAATTTGCAATTTTGCTATTGTTTTTTTGCCAGTTTGCTCCCAGACAGGGTAGTCAATTTGAAAAAATTGCTCCCAAACAGGGTGAAAATTTCAATATCTCAGAGGCACACCCCCGTACAATTTGAGATCAAGTGCCCCCCGGACTATGTTGCGATGGTTGCAAACAGTAACTATAAAAAATAGTCTTTTGTTCTTCCACGGGGAGTACCCGCCTCATGGAATTCCATCACTGTAAACTCCAGTAAGCTTCTAAGATGGAGGCGCAACCGAAGCGGCTGTATAAACTTGATGAATTGTTAAAATTTGTCGGTGAATTTGGGAAATTTCAGATTCTTTTTGACATCGCATTATGCATTCTACTGATGCCTGGAATGATGCTAGTTTTCCTGCCCTACTTCTCGCAGCATGATCCATCATGGAAATGTGTTACAAACAGCTCCACGTGTTTACTAAATGGTACATTTTCAATGGCAAGTGAATCATATAAAGCCAGATGCCAAATGCCAAGATCTGAATGGGAATATACAGAAGCGAAAGACTACTCAATTGTTACTCAGGTACGAATTTTTCCTATTGACTTTTTAAACTGGTTACGTTTAACGAACTGAACATTGAAATTGATTACTCTGTCCCGTGTTAGAAAAAGACAGCGGTATCGATATTTATTTCAATACACGTATTTTTTTAAATAAGAAACCACTAATAAGAAACTCAACTCTCAGATTGCCAAAAATTTAAGAAACTCCAGTACTGGGAAAACATAACTCAAAAAACTAGTTATTTTAATAAGGGAAATTCTTAGCATATGTTTACTTTATTTTTACTTGTTTTCTGTTATGTATCATATTACTCAGAAGATACTTGAGTAATGTCTAAACATTGGAAAGGCTTCAAAAACTTTGTTTCGAAATGTTCAGGAAGGCGCAGATAGTAGACATGAAAATTGTCGTGGAACCTTTAAGAAACTCGTGAGAAACTCTGAGTACTGAACATCTGATAATTTTAAGAAACTTTCAGTACTGGCTCAACGAATTCTTAGTTTCTTATATAAAAAAATACGTGTAATACACACGAGTCGATTATCTACCAAGTCGATTGTCGAGCTAGCAACAATCATTAATAAGTAAACCAGGTAACCAAAAGTTACTCTGTTTGGAGGGCTACCTAGTGAAAAATTATTCATGTTTTTTTCAATAAAATTGCACTCGCGTACATCCAAAAGGCAAACTTTGATTTCTAGATTTTTCTCAACCTTTTAGCGCAATGTTGAGGTATCGAAAAATCGCTTACTGAATTACCCTGTTTTTACGCTTTCATGTCAAGTCGAAGTAATCACCATTGGTTCCATTCCTACACCCCCCAGTAACGACCCCGCCGGGCATTAAAAAGACAGCGGGGAAAATTCCCCAATTATAAATTCTAGACCGGGATCACAAAAATCACGGCGGGGAAGAGCGAAATTTCGGCGGGGAAACAAATTTTCTTGGCGGGTCATCATTTCACTTTGGCGGGGAAGCGTTTCAGCGGGGTCGTTACTGGGGGGTGTATTCCTTTTTTCCTCTATAAAGACTGCTTCCCGTAATGAACCATTTGGGAGTTTGCGATGATTCGCCTGACTATCATAAAATTGACAACTCCGAGGTGAATTTTACGGGAACAGGTCGTTTTAGAGGCAAAATTGAGTCACAGCGATGGAAATTATGCAAGTTATGCACGGCCGTAGCTCCCAATTGGGTAAGGGGGCAGTTGCCTCCCCCACTACTGTTTACCAGAAATTGGTTTTTATTGTTTATTTGGCATAATCGCCGATCCATTAACCCATCAATTCCGCTGCCCCCAGAACATAGGTATTTCCCTCCACCCTATTACAAAACCGAATCTTGCAGATTTTGTGGAGAAGCTGAGGGATCTTACTTCAATATTGCCCCAAGAAAACAATTGTTATATGGTTTATGGCCACTGGCTCCACTGGCCAGGGCTGGGGAATGGCATCTCGTGTTTAGAAAAGGTTAAAGTTAAGGTTTATGCCTCATGACTGGTTAGTTGGTAAGATGAATTGTCACGTGATGGGAGTCTGAGACAAAAGAAAGAAGGTATGGCATGAAGCCATTGTAGATGAAGCCACTTGATGCTTTTCCAGTTTCCATCCAGCCCGCGTTGTTACGTAACCAGCGAGCATTACTGATTCTTGATGATAATTCCCCTATTATTACGTCACATGATTTTTATCCACTCAAATTGCATTACAGAGTTAATGCCGCCCTCATTGTTTGTGGTATCTGAAAAGGGGTAAAGGGAATCTAAGCATATATAAGCCTTTGGTAAAAATAGCCATACAAAGACAATAGGCCGTGACACGTGCCGAACCATATTTGGGTAATTGATCTTCGTCATCAGAAAATACTGATATCTGATAGGCTAGAATTTGACCACAACTGGCTTGAGCTACTTTTATATGCTTAGATTCCCTTAAGGCAGATCAAGACGGTTTGTAAATGTAAATGATCAGCAAACTGATTGAATTGAATGATTCATATTCAGTGTTTGCATTTTGCTTTCTGTAAAATCAATACTTTTTGTCTGTTTGTAAAATCATCTTCACCGGGGTTCATCCGAAAACTCTGTTGAAACAGTGGCATATAGATTAAATTTGATTATTCCTTGTGATTTCGGAGTATGCTTCAAAACCAGGTAATTTGTAACAGCACAAATTCCCACAGACTCGAAGCAATTTTAAGAAATCTGCAATATGTTCAAAATTAACTTGGTCCTCAACACAAATGCACTAAAAGAAATTTTCAAGATCTGTAACATAATTAAATTTGGGTAAATTTTTAGACGTTTCATGTTTTACGTGATTTGTTTGCTAATCGTTTATTTTCTCTTGTGATAACATATTTCATTTTATCCTCAGATTCATTTACTTCGCCTTGACCTTTCTGAACATTTTTACAACCACGTTTATCTTCTTTTCCACAGTTTGATCTGTCCTGTGAGAGAGAGCCATATAATTATTTGGCAACCTCAGTGATATTCATCTCATGGGCGATTGGTGCTGTCGTACTTGGATGGTCAACAGACAAGTAAGTTGCTTGACTATCTCCAACCAGGCCTGCCGAGGGATTTTATAGGGCCTGGAGCACAAAACCGAGCTGGAGCTCCTAGCAATACTGAAATTGACTGAAAAATGACTATTTAGGAATAGTTTGATCGACCAAACCCTGTAGACTATAGGAATACAAGGGGAAATATCGAAAACTTTTTGAAGCCCCTCTGAAGTCGGGAACTGGGGCAATCTAGGACATATGAAAGATCCGTAAAACAGGGGGACAGATGATACTTGTCCCAGAAATGTGTACCACCTTTTGCTACAATGAAAAGATTAAAAATATCGAAATATTGCTGAAAAATCATACTGGGTGAGCCAGGAATTCATAGCACCAAGTGTACTGGATTGATTTGGATGTTTCGAATTCTGCTGGATAGCCGAAAAAGTATCTTTGTAATTTTTCTTGCGTTTTATTAGCATCGAAAGTATATGTAAATTCAACTTTACGAAAATTTCTTTGTTGCGAAATGCCTGAAAAGGGGCCTAAAACACTTTATCAAATCGTAAGGAATCTCATCACGCAGAACAAGACGCAACGACATTCCCTCTCTCTCGTTTTAAACAAATACTGAAGTTTTCAATCCCATGGCAATAGATGTGCAGACGGCTGGGACGCATCTAAGGGGGGGTTGTGGGGGTTGTGGGGGTTGTGGGGGTTGCAAATCCTGCCCTTTTCGGCAGAGAATAAAGGAAAACAAGCATGTTGAAATAATTTCTTAGTGCTGATGAGTGTGCAGATGCTCCATTTCTACCATACAACCCCTACCCTTAAAAAGGTCCTAGTTACGCGCCTGCAGACGATATCTCTTACCCGTGAAAAATTGTATTGTTTTATTGTTCTGTGCGAGGAGTTTCTCTACGATTTGATTAAGTGTTTTAGCCCCCCCCCCCCGTAGATCTGGCTAACCCGATTTGATTAAGTGTTTTAGGCCCCCCTGTAGGGGCTTAAACGTGCAGTTCGCCACAAAAGCTAGCAAAGACCATAAGAGCAGACTTTTTTAAGCATCAGTTGCTTTTGATTGACTTGCCAGTGTAAGGCGATTAGCGATTGTAAATTATGGATTTTTAAGGGCGACTAGTCAAGCTGCAACTGTAAATAAGTCAATTCACATAAGAGGCTTGGATACCTGGGTAGCTAATTCATTCTAGGTGCGTGAGAAAATGGGCTATTATGCCATATGCCACCGGAGTCTTGTTTATCTAATTCCGAAGTATAGGCACGACAATTCTCGTATACCTCGTATACGTTGGAGCATACAGTGCCCCAAAATGTTTTATTCCGTTTGTACGGCAGCTGTGGAGGCTCTATAATTTAATTTCTCACATGTTTTATATTTGTGAAGAGAGAAGGCTTCAACTTAGACTTTGGGACCTTTTTCTGGTAGACCTGACGAGTAATCGCTCATTTATCGTAAAATATAGCCGAAATTTAAGGTTACTTTAAAACCAGAGGCCTCTCCTTTCAGTACATAACCTTGTTTATTTTGACAGTGCTAAAGTGATTTCAAGGTGACGTTTCCATCGAAAAATAAGCTTAAAAGCACAGCAGCCGCACAAGCAAAGTATAATCATTTTGGTACAGACTCTACTTTTGACACTTATTGGTTAATTGAATAGACTCCCAAAAGACTGTGGTACATTTCCTTTTCGTCAGTGAGTTCACGATCTTGTATCTTTCTTTCAGGTTTGGAAGAAAGAAGACAATAGTTGGAGGCTCATCAGCAGTAATCCTACTTGGGTTGGCGAGTGCTTTTTCGCCAAATCTCATTGTCTACATCATTTTCCGTTTCATGATAGGCTTCTTCATCACTGGAAATATCGTCTACCCGTTTGTCCTGATGTCGGAATATGTCGGGCCAGTACGAAGACCACTTGTAGGAATGACGATATCATTTTCAGTTGCTATGAGTGCGTTGCTTCTTGGCTCCTTGGCTCCATTCGTGAGAACTTGGAAGATGTTGACCATTTGCTGTACAGCACCGTTCATCCTGACGTTTCTGTTTTTCAAGTATGCTCATTTAGTGTTGAAATTGAACAATATTTAGTTGATTTTGACATTTTTGGACAACAAGTGAACCGCTATTTTTGGAGCAACCACTTATTTTGACTTCCTTGTGCCATAAGTTAGCAACCACTTGTCAGATTCACTCAAACAAGGTCTCAAACTCAAGGTCTCAAGATGAAGCCTCTTCACAGCAGCCGCACAAACGGGTCACAATTTTTTTGGGGTACCCCAAAAGGATGCAAGAGTTTGAAACCTTGTTTTAGTCAATCTGACAAGTTGTTGCTGATTTATGGCACAAGAATATCAAGTGGTTGCTTCAAAAACAGTTGTTCCTTTGCTTTCCAACAATGTCAAAATCAAATAAATATTGAAAAAAGGGTTCTAGCGTTGTATTCGAATATTCTCTTCATTGGAGAAAGGGTTTATTAAGTTAGTTGTTTTTAACACAACGCTATTTATCCCTTTTTCATTTCTTGGAAAATTTTCAAATACAATGCTGATTCTCTTTCTTGCAACATTTACTTTATTTTCGTATGTAATTTAAAAATTTCGAAGAGTTGCCTTTACCAGCCTGATTGCTTACTATTGACTATGTTTCCTAGAATAGATGAATAGAGTCTATGTTTCTTAAAAATTTATTAATTTCTTCTTCAGTCTATCTTCGAATTCTATTCTATCTTGATTCTATAGGTTCATTCCAGAGTCAGCTAGATGGCTGAATCTCAAAGGCAGAACAGAAGAGGTACGAGCAATTCTTGAGAGAATTGCTGTCGTTAACAAGAAAAAGCTTCCTGATGATGTGGAAATTGTTTCTATGAAATTAGATGCAAGCACTGGAATAAAACATTTTCAACATTTGTTTACACCGAAGAAGATTGCAGTAAGAAGTTTGATACAGGGATACGCTTGGTATGATTTTTACCCTTTTTGTCCCTAAATTTTTCCAACTTATTATTTTTCAGACGTTTTCCTCCCACTCGGAGCTTATTCATGTGTTTACATAAAGTTTAATGCATAATATTTATAAAGAGAGCTATAGAACACCACTCCTTTTTCTTTAAACCTCCTCCTGTAGAAGTACAAATTTGATGATGTGATAATGATAATGATGATGATGATTATGATGATTATGATGATTTTGATGATTATGATGATAATGATGATGATAATGATGATGATGATGATGATGATGATAATGGTGATGATGATGATCAATCTTCAACTTTCTCTCCTAGGATTGTTTGCGGATTACTTTACTACGGAGTCTCTTTTGCTGCTGATGACCTTGGAGGCAGCATGTATAGAGATTTCATTCTTTCAACCCTTGTCAGCTTTCCAGGAACGTTGTTGTGCTTTTATCTTGCAAACAGGTATTTTTTATATATTTTTGTTATACCTAAATATCATCATCAATTGCCCATAATTTACCCATCATCCCCCCCCTCCCCATCGTTGGGAAAATGTTCAAAAATCGGCCATATTCGGCCAAAAGATCTGCTTTAAGCATAGCATAGTCTTAAGTCGGCAAAATTGTTCGTAAACAATAAACAATTTTTCAGGTAGCCCTCCCCCCACACATTGTATCTTCCGTAAGCTTATGCATAAGCTGATACGGTGAATATATATTTTCATGAGTGGGTTAACACAATTGATAAACACTTTTTGTTTCCAGCCGGGAATCGAACAAGGGGTCTTCAGATCTAAAAGATTTACGCTACTAAAGGCCTGGCCCAACGAGCAAACAATGTTTGTCACACATCTGAGATTTGCTTGCCAAAAAAAATGTTGGTCCATTTGGCCACATCACAAAACATTTGCTTGACAAGCGTTTTTTTTATAACAAACAGGAAATGTTTTTGAACTTTTTCAAAAACAATGCCCAGCAAACCCTGCTTGTCATCTTGTCATGCAAAGTTTTTCGACGTCGCCAAACGAGAAAATATTGCTTGACAAGCAAATCTGAAAATTGTCCAGGAGTTGAGTGAACAGCCTGTACTATACGATACAAAGCTCAATAAAATAGTTGACATATTTTGAAGAATAATTTTTTCTGAAGTAAGGTTCCGTCGTTAAATATTGAATGCAAAACCGCAAGGCAACCGTACTCAAGAGTTGTATATTTTACTAAAATAATTGTTCTCTATTTCTTAGAATTGGTAGAAAGAAAACTGTCCTCGTTCCAATGTTGATTGCAGGTGTTTCATGCATTCTCGTCTCTATCATTCCAAAGAGGGGAACTGGTATGTTGACTTATTTATCATTTCATTATGCACTCTTATTGAACAATTATTATTGAATCCATAGTTTTCATGGCATCGCCCCCTCAATCCTCCTCAAAGAGATCCTCTCGAATGTTCTGAAATATTGCAAATCTAATTTGTCTATCAGTCAAAGCCAAAGATAAAGCAGTCTCATTTGTTAATTGATACAATATCTCGACCTCCTTAAGATTTCATCAGCTTTATTTTGATTAAATTTGACAAAAAGTTGCAGAATTCTCTAAAACTAAAATTTGCCTGCTTGTTATTAAAAGAAACCATATTATTTTCACAAGCTTTTCTAGAGTATGTCACTTCTTTTGAAATACAGCTTTTGCCTAAATGTAATGTGGAGCTAAATCCCAACAGCGTGCATTGATTTCAGCAAAGGTTTTGTACGCATATTTGCATCAAATAGGCACGGTGTATTCTGGCTGTGCTGGGATTTGCAGCTGTTACCTCGAGAGTTGAACATAATTTCCGAAAAGGCCTATTCGCCGACAAATTTGCTGAAGAAGGAGTAATTGATATTTCAAACTTTCCACAAAATCGAGTTCTGCTTCTTCGTAGGTAGCATTCGATTCATCCCTCTCTGAAGATAATTTTGTAACTTGAACCGATTTTAAAAGAAAAATCAAAAAGCGTAATAAGGCATTTGAGACAGTATAGTTGAAACGTAATTACTAGTATTGGAACATTGATATGTATTGATTAAGGAGTTTATCAATTTCTTTTTTACAGCATTGACTGCTCTTCGTGTTATATTTGGGACCCTTGGCAAGCTCTTCATCACAACAGCCTTTGATGGTGTATATATTTGGTCAACAGAGCTGTATCCAACAGTTATAAGGTAATAGATTTACCTCTCACACTTTATTATATATAAGTACCAGCTTTTCATGAGAGAATAGTATCATAAACACACCTGCTTTTAAAGATAACTTTTCAGTTATCCTAATGACCCCCTAACCTAAATATTACAAACCCCAATACGACGGAACGTTTATGAATGACCCCATTTACCCTCAACCTTTCAATTTCGAATTTGATTGGGTAATAATCACATGACGTAACATTTTGGTGAGTATTAAAGGTTGGAAATGGTGCAAAATTTGCTTTTAATCAGTCTTTGTGATTTCATATTATACTTCAAAGTTGTGGTCCAATTTGTCCTTTCACACTATGGCACAATATGAGATTGTTAGGTTTAGTAGCAAAATCGAATCGTGACAAACAAGAGCAGATTTTGCAACAATTGGATCAATTGCTTTTATTGCAACACTACCTACTACCTAGCGATTATCAAGCAAAGTTATTTCTACGGCCTATTAGCCAAACTAAAATGTTAAATAAAGCAAGAGGCAAAGATCAAACGAACCCTGGATGACCAACTAACTCATAGTGCATGTAAAAAGGGTTTTCAAGAAAATGCATGAGTAATTATAGAGAGAACAAAGATGAATTAAAACAACTACCTCGGAAATTCTATATTTCCAAGATATCATAAAGAATCAGCTTTATTTATGATATCTTGATATTTCTAATTCAGAAGTAGCCTGTGCAACTCCTCCTCGAATGAGGCTGCGCGCAGGCTAATTCGGAAGGTGCACAATATGCATCATAATTCTCGCTCGCATATTTTTGTGTGTAACACAAACTCGTAAAGACCCTGTGCTTCCCATGATCCTTTGCACGTGCCGGAACCATCAAAATATTATATTTGTTGTAAACAACGGTAAACGACATATTTTTAGCACGCAATAGTGGGAACATAACATAAATAGCTACCAGGAACAACGCTTTCCTAATCATTCAGTTATTTTCAGGAATGTCTGTTGTTTGAGTTAAAAAAATGATGGCACAACAACGTTCATTTGAAGATGGAAAAAGAATAGCAGCCTCTCGATTGCTAGGCCAAAATCATTTTAATACAGTATGAAAATCATTTGAGATTGCAAAGGATCATGGGGAGCATAGGGTCTTTAATGCAGATTCACAAAGTTTTTGTTTTTATCTCCACAGAGGTGTTGGGATGGGTTATGTGCAGATTGCAGCTCGGATTGGCTCAGCACTAGCTCCGTGGGTTGCAAAAGCATTAAAAGTGGTTCATATTGCTTTGCCATTCTCTCTTATGGGTGTTTCATCATTTGTTTGCGGCATTCTGTTGCTATGGCTACCTGAAACATGTGATCAAGACACGTCAGAAACCATTCAAGATCAACTTGATGCAAACATGAATGGCAAACCAGAAAAGCTGATGGACATGGGAGGTGCTGCAGCCATTTGATGCGTTTATCATTATAGTTACAAACTTTATATTTAAAGGTAATGTGTCCATATATAAGGCCAGCGTATACCCAACCTGTCAACATCCATCAAATTCTCGGCAAATGATTGGTTGCTATTCAAACTGATCATATGAATAGAGAAAATTTCTGTAATGCGTGATTGAAAAGAAATTTTAATTGATCACATCCTTGCTCTGGGAGGCCTACTTGTATGAACACATTACCTTTAAGATGTAAATTTTTTCTATTTCTATTCCAAAAATTTGCAAAATTTATTTTCAAGATTGAAGGGAGTTGTTATTAATTAGAGCTGGGAGAGGGCAGGAAGAAACGGCGCAGGGCCATAAAACAAAAACGTAATCAGTGGCGTAGCCAGGGTGCTGTCGTTGGGGGGGCAAAATTTGGGGGTCCGGGGGCTTGCCCCCGGAATTTTTTTGGGGGCCACGCCCTTCAGAACCTTGGAAAACACCCCTTTTTGGAGACACCATCCTAATATGAGAAGGAAAAGAAGCAAATCTGAAAATTGTCCAGGAGTTGAGTGAACAGCCTGTACTATACGATACAAAGCTCAATAAAATAGTTGACATATTTTGAAGAATAATTTTTTCTGAAGTAAGGTTCCGTCGTTAAATATTGAATGCAAAACCGCAAGGCAACCGTACTCAAGAGTTGTATATTTTACTAAAATAATTGTTCTCTATTTCTTAGAATTGGTAGAAAGAAAACTGTCCTCGTTCCAATGTTGATTGCAGGTGTTTCATGCATTCTCGTCTCTATCATTCCAAAGAGGGGAACTGGTATGTTGGCTTATTTATCATTTCATTATGCACTCTTATTGAACAATTATTATTGAATCCATAGTTTTTGTGACATCGCCCGCTCAATCCACCTCAATGAGAGCCTCTCAAGTTTCTCACGATATTGCAAATCTCATGTGTCTATCAGTCGAATCCAAAGATAACGCAGGATCATTTTGTTAATTGATGCAATAACTCGACCTCCCTGAGTTTTTATCAGCTTTATTTTCGTTGAATTTGACAAAACGTTGCAGATGTCTAACAACCAAAATTTTGACTGGTTTGCCTGTTTGTTATTTAACCAAAAGATACTATTTTGACAACCTACTCCAGAGTATTCACTTCTTTTGAAATACAGCTTTTGCCTAACTGTAATGTGGAGCTAAATTGCTTTCAGCAAAGGTTTTGTACGCATATTTTATATGCACGGTGTATTCTGGCTGTGCTGGGATTTGCAGCTGTTACCTCGAGTTGAAAATATTTTCCGAAAAGGTCTATTTGCTGAGAAATTTGCTGAAGAATGAGTGATTGATGTTTCAAACTTTCCACAAAATCAAGCTCTGCTTGTTCGTAGCATTCGATTAATCCATATCTGAAGATGATTGTATAACTTGTACCGATTTTAAAAGAAATACCAAAAAGTGCGACAAGACCTTTGAGACAGTATAGTTGAAACGTAATTACTGGTATTGGAACATTGATATATATATTGATTAAGGAGTTGATCAATTTCTTTCACACAGCATTAACTGCTCTTCGTGTCATCTTTGGAACCCTTGGTAAGCTCTTCATTACAACAGCCTTTGATGGTGTATATATTTGGTCAACAGAGCTGTATCCAACAGTAATAAGGTAATAGAATCACCTCTCGTTCCTTATTTTATATAAGTATTATGTTATCTTTGGAACCCTTGGTAAGCTCTTCATTACAACAGCCTTTGATGTTGTATATATTTGGTCAACAGAGCTGTATCAAACAGTCATAAGGTAATAGATTCATCTCTCATTCCTTATTTTATATATGTATTACGTTATCTTTGGAACCCTTCCTTTTGGTAAGCTCTTCATTACAACAGCCTTTCATGGTATATATATTTGGTCAACAGAGCTGTATCCAACAGTTATAGGGTAATAGATTTACCTCTCACTCTTTATTTTATATAAGTATTATGTTATCTTTGGAACCCTTGGTAAGCTCTTCATTACAACAGCCTTTGATGGTATATATATTTAGTCAAAAGAGCTGTATCCAACAGTCATAAGGTAATAGATTCACCTCTCATTCCTTATTTTATATAAGTATTATGTTATTTTTGGAACCCTTGGTAAGCTCTTCATTACAACAGCCTTTGATGGTGTATAAATTTGGTCAACAGAGCTGTATCCAACAGTTATAAGGTAGTAGATTCATATCTCATACTTTATTATATATATAAGTATAAGCTTTTTATGAGAGAATAGTATCATAAACACATCTGCTATTAACCCTAATCCATATGGGCTTTTTTCAAGCTACCATATATGGGGGGGGGGTGCTTTCCACCCCCCTCTGAAAACAGCCTTAGACTCACCAGAATTCAGTATAACTTGGCACAGTTATAGAGCAAGTAATTTGCAACATGTAGCACAATTTGGGTGTGGTTGCCACGCCCTATGACGTCACAGTGACGTCATAAAGTTGAAAATTGGCCAAAATCAGGTTCTCAAGTTAAATTTGAGTTTAACGAAGATTTTGAAGGAACTGTATGCGGTTATTGGTCTAGTTTGTCAAAATACTTGATGAAAAATGTTATTTTATTGTAAATAGCGCTTTTTGAATGATATTTTGGTAGAAATTATTCAATCCTGATGACCTAATTTATGTTATAAATTTGTTCCATGTAAAAATAGACAAAAAGAAGCGACAAAATGGTGATAATCCATCACAAATGCATCATTGTAGTGTTTTTAATGGAAAAAGGTGGAAAATATTTAAAAAAATTGCTAATTAGCCCAAAATGGCGGCCAAAATGACGTCATAATAAAAAAATGCTGACGTCATCAAATTCCAGAAATTCCGGTATCAAATTGAAGCCCTTTGTTTGCTGATTCGTTTGATATATAATACTTCATAATTTAAGCAAATTTTGCCTTTGAAATTATCGAAAGCAACGATTTTTCTGTTACCTGCTTCCAAATATGGGCATGTCACGTGACCTGTGAGTTCTATTGTTCAAATTTTTTTTCATCAAAATGTGGCTAATAGATAATTAGTAAAAGTCAAGGAGACTGGGGGACATAGCTGATGTCGTTTAAAAACACAGCATGAAAAACCTTGAGGGGGGGTGGAATCCACCCCCCCATATGGATTAGGGTTAAAGATAACTTTTCAGTTATCCTAATGACTCCTAACCTAAATATTGCAAACCCCAATGCGACGTAACTTTTGTGAATGACCCCAATGACCCCATTTACCCTCAACCCTTCAATTTCGAATTTGGTTAGAAATGGTGCAAAATTTGCTTTTTCACCAGTCCTTGTAATTTCATATTATACTTTAAAGTTGTGGTCCAATTTGTCCTTTCACACTATATATAGCACAATATGAGATTGTTAGGTTTAGTAGCAAAATCGAATCGTGACAAACAAGAGCAGATTTTGCAACAATTGGATCAATTGCTTTATTGCAACACACTATCTAACGATTAGCAAACGAAGGGATTTTTATGGCCTATTAGCCAAGCCAAAATTGTAAATAAAGCAAGAGGCAAAGATCAAACGAACCCTGGATGACCAACTCACTCATAGTGCATGCGAAAAGGGGTTGTCATGAGATTGCGTGAGTAATTATAGAGAGAACAAAGATGAATTAAAACATCTACCTCGGAAATTCTAGATTTCTAATTCAGAAGTAGCCTGTGCAACACCTCCTCGAATAAGGCTGCGCGCAGGCTAATTGGGAAGGTGCACAATATGCATCATAATTCTCGCTCGCAAATTTTTGTGTGTAAAACACATAAAGACACTGTGCTCCCCATGATCCTTTGCACGAGCCGGAACCATCAAAGTATCATATTTGCTGTGAACCACATATTTTTAGCACAATAGTGGGAACACAAAAAGCTACAAGATTTCAGATTTCAGATTTCATTAACTCAAACAAATAACACGATTCATTAACTCAAATTTCATTAACTCAAACAAATACAAGGAACAACACTTTCCTAATCCTTCAATTATTTTCAGGAATGTCTGTTGTTTGAGCTCAAAATTGATGGCACAACAACGTTCATTTGAAGATGGGAAAAAAATTAGCAGCCTCTCAATTGCTAGTCCAAAATCATTTTCATACAGTATGAAAATCATTTTGAGATTGCAAAGGATCATGGGGAGCACAGGGTCTTTATTACAAATTCACAAAGTCCTTTTTTGTCTCCACAGAGGTGTTGGAATGGGTTACGTGCAGATTGCGGCTCGGATTGGCTCAGCACTAGCTCCGTGGGTTGCAAAAGCATTAAAAGTGGTTCATATTGCTTTGCCATTCTCTCTTATGGGTGTGTCATCATTTGTTTGCGGCATTCTGTTGCTATGGCTACCTGAAACATGTGATCAAGACACGTCAGAAACCATTCAAGATCAACTTGATGCAAACATGAATGGCAAACCAGAAAAGCTGATGGACACGGGAGGTGCTGCAGCCATTTGATGCGTTTATCATTATAGTTACAAACTTTATATTTAAAGGTAATGTGTCCATATATAAGGCCAGCGTATACCCAACCTGTCAACATCCATCAAATTCTCGGCAAATGATTGGTTGCTATTCAAACTGATCATATGAATAGAGAAATTTTCTGTAATGCGTGATTGAAAAGAAATTTTAATTGATCACATCATAGTGATCACATCCTTGCTCTGGGAGGCCTACTTGTATGGACACATTACCTTTAAGATGTAAATTTTTTCTATTTCTATTCCAAACATTTGCAAAATTTATTTTCAAGATTGAAGGGAGCTGTCATTAATTGGAGCTGGGAGAGGGCAGGATGAAACGGCGCAGGGCCATAAAACCAAAACGTAATATTCTGTTGGGCTATGAATTTTTAAACTCTATAAGGTGCTATCTATGAAACTGTATCATGTTAGCTTACATTATAGCTAGCATGAAACATTATTGCATAACACTTGCAGACTTTACTGTAATTAAATGACATACATCAGTGCTTTTGACTGTTTGCTGTATCAGAAAAAAAGTTTCCTTCTGCATTTGCTTTTTCCTCTCTTCCTTAACTGGTTTCCTGCAGTAGGATTTGGTAAATGGAATAATAGCTGTGAACCGACGACAAATGGGACTACGAAACTAAAATATGCTTTTTGGTTGGGCCATGAAATTTAAAGGAAAATGTTTGATGGGCTTCCATACTTTTGTAGAATGTTTCGATTTTCCTTCCAGCCCTGTCCCGACTCTAATTGATGATTAAACTCCCAAATTATTTTCTATTTCATGTAATTCTAAATGGATATACAGTTTTTGCACTCAGCTTATCGACTACACGTTTTTTCTTTTATAAGAAACTTGGATCAGCCCAAAATACTAAAACTTTCTTAATTTGACATGAAAATTTCCGCTTTTCAGTACTAAAAGTTTCTTAATTTGTTTCTTATTTTTTGGATGCATGAATTAGGATGTACTTCTACCACTGCCACGGATTTGTTTTTTGACATACAGCACAATGTTTAGCAAGAAAAAGAGTTGTATTGGGCTCAAAACATAAAATTATCGTGAATATTAGTCAAGAATAAACGATCAACGACAATTTTCCCATGATTTTCTCTAATTTAGCTTTTAAAAGTTTCTTAGCACTTCGCAAACATAGTACTAGAGTTTCTTAATTTGTTGGCCGTCCTACTACTAGTTTCTTATAAACCAGTTTCTTATATAAAAAAACATGTATTCTCTGTTCATTGTCTGATAAGATAAACCAAACATGTGCTACAGTTGAATCCCGAAATAACGAACCAATGACCGGACTTCCCGGTAGAGCAAACCAAATATTTTCTCCTTTGAATAACAAATTCTTCCTACGTTTTGTTACTTATCGTTCTATTCAATAGCCTCAACATTGTTCGACATACCCCACGAGAGATGCCATTAACGCTGTGAAATAAGCTGCGTGAGGACATGACACCAAGTCGTGTCGCGCAGACCTAAATTGAATAGCTTCATGTTCTTAAAAT
>REGM01000073.1:303344-373562 GCA_004194415.1 Aurelia aurita | reverse complement strand
CAAGTTGAAAATGTAGACCGGACAAAGTATCTGGGTGTGATAATCGATAGGAACTTAAAATGGAAAGAACACATTAATATTCTCCGTACAAAGGTTTCTCGCGCAATTTGGTTTTTGAAATATTCCAGGAAATTTTTACCTCAAAACACGTTAAGTAAAATGTATCGGGGTATCGTTGAGCCCCACTTTCGGTACCTGTTTTTCGGTGTGGGGGAGCGTTATTGCTCAGAATCGCACAAAACCCGTTACTCGTATACAACGAATTTTTGCTTTCAGCGATAAGATGATAGCGTAAAGGCTAGTTTCCAGTCTGTGGAATTTTCCGAGCGGGCAGAATTCAATTACAAAGCGACGTTTTCTTTCGCAAACAATAGAATTTCCGCCCGTTTGTAAAATCCCACTGACCTTTAGCCTTTTTGGCCTTTTTGGCCTTTAGACCTAGTCCAAGCACCAGTCATCTACTCAGCCGGACTATGTATTCAAGATGCACATTTTGAAGCTTTAAAACACGTTTTAAAGACCCATTGCACACCAGTAAACTTATTTACCTAAACACAGATCCTCTGCCTGCAGTTGCGCTTGCGCCTCTGGTACCATCATTGTTCTGAAAAAGCTCTGGTTATTGTTGGTACAATTTCTTGCACAAATTCTGTGGAGGAGCTGTAAACCATATGCGCAGTTTTGTTTGTGTGCAGTGGGTCTTTAAATTTGAAAATCTATTCTTTCTTTCAGTACGATCTTTCCTGTGACCGTGAACCATACAGCTATCTTGCAACATCAGTAGTCTTCCTTGGATGGGGCATTGGCGCCTGGGTGCTTGGTTGGTTGACAGACAGGTGAAGATATCATTCTATCGATCAATTCTTCTACTATGGCCTGTCTCAGAAGTATTTTTACTTTTCAAAAAATTGCATAAAAAAACAAGATGACTTGATCCGAACAGCTCCTCGTTAATTATTCACGAGACTTGTGTGGCCCCGCTTGATCAGATGTTTGTAATAGTACCCAACTGCAAGCAATTTAAAATCTTCATTTCATTACTATTGATCAAAAATCTAGTTAAAACATGCCGCCTTCCCGACCAAAAATCATCCGGCTATCCAACTGTGAGCTTTTGGCAATAAGTCTTCCTTTCTTTTCTTTCAAGAAAACTTAGGCAAGTCCATGCCACCATTTTCTAATTTTCGAATGAGGGCTTAATAAAAACTACGAACAAGCAGAACTTGATTTTGTGCAAATTTTGTTATTTCAAGCTCAAGAATAAAGAATTACCAACCTTGATACAACGGTCATTACTTCTACGTCGATCTCCTGCCCAAATCGGTCGACGGTTGAGATTTCGAGAAGACTGTTTGGGGCCTGGGAACGAGGTTGAAGAATTACTTCCTTAGGAATTCTGGCAACTTCTTAAAGACCTTGTGCTCCCCATGATCCTTTGCAGTCTCACAGTGATTTTCATACTGTATGAAAATGACTTTAGCCTATCAATCGCGAGGTTCCATTGTCTTTTCAATCTTCAAATGAACGTTGTTACGCCACCGCTTTTGATTTGAAACAACAGATTATTCTGAAAATAATTGAAGGATTTAGTAAAGCTTTCTTTCCTGTCGCTTGCTCAAAATATGTTTTTACGGGAGATTTTGATGTTTTGATGGTTTGTGTGCGTGCAGAGGATCATGGGGTGCACGGGGTCTTTAAATCGAGATTTGCTGCAAAGCATTATAAATAATCGTTCTCAATCTAGAAATCGAGAGGTCGAGGGCGAGCGATGGGGGAAACCTCGATCTCACGTCCCAAAAGTGAATACAAGAGTAGAGCACTCACAATTTTTATTACCCAAAGAGCAATTGCGTCACTCCAGTTGTTAATCGTCTAAAAACCCAAAATACTTATATGTCACGCATACGCATCTCAATTCAATTGACGTAAACGTTGGAAACTGGGAACAGAACTCATGGAAGTATTTGCACAACCTCTTTTGGGAGTACAAGCAGCATTCAATGACTATTGCTATTGCTAGTCAAATAAGATATGCATGAAATCTCAATCCCTCTTCGTCACTTTTAATCATAACCGTACTGTTTCCATTTTCCTCTATAGATTTGGTCGCAGAATGGTCATGTTGGTATCCACAATAGCGGTGATTGTATTCAATATCATCGCTGCATTCGCTCCAAGTCTCTGGATGTACACGACGTTCCGATTTCTAACCGGTTTTTTTATCCCCGGTAATATGGTCAATTCTTATGTTATCATCACTGAGTATGTTGGTCCTAACAAGCGTCCGTTAGCCGGAAGATCACAGTGGATAACTGCATGTCTTGGTATTATCATAATGGCCGTCACTGCTATTTATGTCAAATCATGGAAGATATTGACAATCACTGCAATGGCACCATATTTCATCGTCATTTTATTATTCAGGTAAGCATCCATTGGTTCTTTAGTACTAATCATGAGCAATAGGACTCCATGTGTGTATCAGTAAGCCACCTTAAATCATTGTGTATGCTTTTGGAATTTTTCTTAATTAGTAATGCGCCAACTTATCGCTGATCCATCAATTCAAGTTTTTTTAGTAGTGAACCAAAACAAGTGCAGATCCAGCTTAAGCTGCAGTTTACATTTTCACCTTTTTGGGAATTTTCATTAACCTAGCGTCGGTGGCGGCAAGTCCCCCCCCCCCCCCCCTTCTCTCCAAAGTCAGTTTTCTAATTCGTCCAAATCCGTAGAGAACTTATCAAAGGAGGGGCTAGGTAGCTAGATTCTAAATTTTGAGGACAAATAAGGTCGCTTCTTAGCAATAAAAAGTGCCTTTCCCAAGGAAAAAAAGGGCGTGGTCTCGAACATTTCCGGACCTACCGGACCTCCATTTTCATTTGTCCTCCCCAGTCATTGGTGGCTGGCGCCGCAACTGCCTGGCGTCCTTGTCGAGTTTTACGAAGGGTGGTAAAATCGTGCGAAGATCTGCGTTTCCTATGGTTTTGCTGCTGTTTTGTTAACAATGAAAAGATTTGACGCTCGTGCTTCTTTGAGAAATCCGGTAGATCCTCTTTAAATATCTTTCAGATACATCCAAGAGTCGATCAGATGGCTACAACTGCAAGGCCGTAAAGACGAGGTCAGAGAGATATTAGAGGAGATTGCACGGGTAAACAAGAAGAAATTACCAGAATTTGAACTTGTTGAATTAAAACATGAATCTTCAGTTGGAATCAAACATATTTTTGATGTATTTAGGCCAAGGAAAATTGCTATCAGGAGTCTGATACAAGGATACATGTGGTATGGCTTATTATATTCTTGTTTTGATATTCTCGTCATAATTCATGTGGCCATGCTAACGCAGCCTAGCCATTGGCATTGCAGCCAGATGTGTACGCTTTTGCAATTGATTTCTCTTTAGAAAGTAGGCTTTGTAACAACAGTATCCCTTGCTTTATTTTACACGCCAGCATAAGGTGATTAAAGATTATAAACAAAAAGCTTTCTTCAGTCAGTTAGTCAAGCCTAAGCAAGCTGCAAAATATGCCTTGACACCTGGATGGCGAATTCACTCGCTGTGCATGTGAAAAATGATTCTTAACAGAATACGTGATTGAAATTGAAAGAAGAAGAGCGGATCTAAACATCTGCTTCGCGCATTTTGCGCTTCTTATTCAGATTTTATGTTTTTCCATCCTTACTATTTATCAATGATTTTGTTATTTTTCAGGATGACAACTGGTCTTGTATACTTTGGAGTTTCGTTTTCTACTGATGATTTAGGAGGTCACATGTACAGAGACTTCATCCTTTCTGTTCTTGTTGATATGCTCGGTAACGCGCTAGCAATTTATCTAAGCGTCAAGTGAGTAAACCCAGATATCTTTTGCAAGTTTTCCATATCATGAATAAGTTATAGCTAGGTGACAGCTCTTCTCGAAGCCGAGGAGGTTTTCGTTGTAATAATCTACGCAGTGATTCTTTTTGGAAATGTCAAGGAAATCCTATAGATTTCTTCATCTACGGTCTGATTAAAAAGTTGGGAGCTTCCAAAAAATATCCCCTGCTTCCTTGATCTAGCCAAGGAGTGAAATAGTAAAAAGTGATGAACTTTCAAAATGTCTTTTCCGCCTTTAATCAACAAATCGACTGGATTTGAAACTTCAATATTTCCTATTTGGTATAATCTTGGGTTGCAGATACCTTTTAGCGTTTACTTTCTGATGACATCAAAGAACAATTTACCAAGCACAAATTTCCGTTATTTGTCTGTTCAACTGAATCTGAGCGGGATTTCTTTGCATTTTATATGAGAGCAAGGAAATTTGAATAACTTTTCCCAGCATATTCAAAGTACTAGAAAGTAAAAGCGCTCGCTTCGCTCGCGCGTCAACAACTCTAGATCATGAGAAGAGCTTTATGAAGTAGCCAGCCATTTGAACTTAGTTACCTTATGAAACAAAGGGGTACTGCGGGGCAGTTAGGATACTGCGAACTCTGTTGTATTCTTCATATTCCTTGATCAGACAAGTTCTATTTTGTGCTGTCAAGGCAATTACGAAATGAATTTTGAACCTATCTGATTGGTGCCGAATGTCTTGTAATAAATCTTTTGCAACAGAACGCAATCGAACAAAACTAATTGTCTTAATAATACAGAATTAAGTCCATTTCCAGACGTTTCTGTATTTTGAGTTCTTAACCCTAATTTAACCGGGGGGGGGGGTGTTTTCCACCCCCCCTGTCGGTTTTTTGCAGAGCATTTATTAACGGCATTAGCTATGACTCTCTAACTTTCTGACAATTACTAATTATCTATTAGCTACATTTTGGCAATAAAATTTTTGAACAATGGGAGTCACGTGACAGATGACAATACCATATTTGGTAGATGGTATTGACAAAATCAATGTTTTTGATATTTTTACAACCAGAATTAGTTTCAAATGTTGATTATTATACCTTAAAAGAATCAGCAAACAAAGACCTTTCATTTGTTATCAAGAACAATGGAATTTGCTGACATCAGCATTTTTAAATGATGACGTAACATGTGCCGCCATTTTGGGTAAATTGTGCAAAATTTGAAGCTTTTTCCAGCGGAAGTTGTAGAAAATGCATAGATTTGCGTTTTGCAATACATTTAAAGTACTTTTAGCAAGTTTTGTATCAATTTTTGGTCATAAAACCCACTTCGTTGTTGTGACGTCATCAATATTTGTCATTTTCTTCAAAAATAAAAGTCTAAAAACACCTTTAGGTATTATTTTTGAATTAAGAATGAATAATACGGTAAATAAGATGAAAAATAGCGAATTATATGATATTTTTTCCGTTTTTAGAACGAATTAGCTGGATAAACATAAATTTTGACATTTTTCAACATTATGACGTCATAGTGACGTCATCTAATGAGATGGCCACACCCAAATCTGCCAATCTGTAAAGAATGGTTAGTACTACGCCCTTGCCAGGTTTGAATGATTTCCCATTTGTCTAAGGCGATTTATAGAGGGGGGGGGTGGAAAGCACCCCCCNGAACAAAGATAGACTAAAAAGGAAAACAAGGTCATTACATAATACATTTGAATAATATTATTGGGATTGTATGCATGATTTCACATCTGTTGCTCTTAATATGAATTCTCCTAGAAATCTCAGATTTTGGCAATGAACCAGAAACCAAGATTTATTATACATCTGCAGACCAAAAGTTGTGTCCACTTTTTGAACAGATACATTTTTAAAGAAATAAACTGAGGTGGCTAAGTATTAAAAACCAGTGGAAACTGAACTTTTCAGTACAAGTGATGGTAGTGAGGGTTTGAATCATTGTAAATATCCAAATTGAACATCATCTTCATATATGATATTTATCAAAATGGCAGCTACTCTTATTTACATCTTTTTCAATTGGCAACTCTAACAAGAAATGGCCAAAAATACCTATGTGAAACAATTTAAGCGTGAATTAAAATTATTGATATTTTTGGGTGCAAGATGTAAGTTGAGCTGATATTTTTGGGTCATGGTGAAAATTAGCTGATATTTTTGGGTGGCCTGTAAAATTCTCGGACTGACCCCCCCGTATGTCTAGGTGCCAAGTGCCCCCCCTGGGTGTCTTAGCCTGTTTACTAGGTTCATCTTGAGGGTCAAAAGGCTTTTTCGTATCGCGGGGCTGAACTGTGAAACAGGTTAGAAAGAGAAAAAAAATTGGCACCCTCCCTAAACATCTTCAAACGAAACTATCCACGGAGGTGTATTTATTTTTTCTCTCTTATTTTCATTTTGGTTTTTGAAAGTTGCATAAATATTGCAAACTAGACTATGTAATTTCTTATGTTCTTGAGCAAATAATTTTCTTTACTTTTTGGTAACAGGTCAGTTTGAAAACATTTTCATGAAACTATAAAAACCTGTTTAGATATTTTAAAATGAAAGGAAAATGAGCTCCTTGCGAATTTTGGTGAACATGTTATTTGATCACAAATGCTTCAACCTCTTTTATTTCGCTTAGAACTAACAACCATTTCTCAATTCTACAGGTTGGACAGTACTTCGGATATTTAATGCTAAACTAGGCAAATGCTGCATATCAAGTGCATTTGCATCAATTTATGTGTGGTCAGCAGAGCTCTACCCAACTGAGACAAGGTATGAATGTTCCCAGATCATTTACATAGAAAGAAGAATCTTTCTAAATGAACCATTAATGCCAAGATAATGAAAAACTGAACGTATCATCAGTAGATGATTACTGATTACTACTGATGAACAGGCCTCATTAAATGTATTCTGTGCCTGCGAGGTTGGGGAAAATGTGTCTGCAATCAAAGCACTCTAAGTATAGTAAGCGTGCCAGCAACGAATGTGTAATGATATTTTTCGCCTGTGAGCGGTGAAGGGTTATGCCCGATTGAAGGGTTACGCTCTGTTGCTACAGATGCTACTGATGAAGGGCTATGCCCGAATCCCGATACGTTTAGTTTTTCATTACATTGGAATTAATAGTTCCTGTTCAAAGATTTTTAGATTTATTTGCTGACTATTGCCACTCGGAAACAATCTTATTCTTATTGAATAAGATGTACGAAATTAATGGGGCTTGGGGATGCTGTAACCGTTGCACGTTCGTCTCATATATTTTCCCTACTAGTTTTTGAGTGTGAGAATTAAATTGAGGGTCCCAGCACATGCGATAATGCACCGTTTTTGTGTATCAAAGTTAATGTATTTGTATGCCTGCTTTCGAGTTGGCACAAACTCCATCATTACTCGAATCAAATTATAACTGTCTTTCGCGCCTCTGCAACAGTCAGCTCCTACGCAGTGATGCTTCTTGTTTTAAACAATGGAAGTTTGAAATGAGAAGCATTGCTGCGTAGGAGTATACCATTACAGAGGTGCGAAAGACAAGACAGTTGAAATTTGATTTGAATAATGGTGGGAGTTTAGGCCAAGTCGAGAGCAACAAAGGAAAAGCCAAATTATCAAGATAAGAATATACTTTAATTTTGATATGCAAACGGTGCATTATTTATTGCCCTTGGTCCAAGTGAGAAAATGAACTCTTTCTAACTACACAGCTGTGGTTTTCAGGCTTCTATGCAAACCGCTTCCAAATCACTTAAATAGGTTGACAATGAACACTTGTGGACCTGGAATTTTAAGACTGCCCTGCTAGATCGATCTCATGTGCATGTAACTTATCAAATCTAGGCAAAGTTTTCTTTCCAGGTCAACGAATCTCGATTTGCTTCTCCACAGGTACTATAAATCCTCTAATAAGCAGCCGGGGGTTTATTTGTAAAAGTGAATTTCCGCAAGGAGGCTTATTCGAGGGTGCGGGCTTATTTGAATAGTGCGGAAGATGTATGATGACCTATACTGTTATCCTAGCGACATGACAGAGGCATGAAGAAAAGTGACAAATATCTCAATTTTGAACTACAATTTACGGGAAATGACATTTAAAAACATAACATTGAAAGATAACGACAATAAACATGATACACAGACAAAGAATTTATACATCTTTGATCTAGGAGTTTCTGAAAGATATGATACATCATAATATTCTCAAATTTGTTTATAAGTCTCTTAACAGTCTCACACCTTCTCACTTTCATAATTATTTCCAGCTCAGTAACACTGTTCATAGTCATGAAACTCGTCAGGCAGCTAGAGGGGACATTTTTCAATCCATCAGGAATACATTTCTATATGGTCTTAGGTCAATAAGGTATTTTGGTGCAAAACTATGGAATGGCATACCCACTTTTATTAAAATGTCAGTTTCATTTAATGTTTTCAAATCAAAATTGAAAGAATTCCTTGTCAATGGTTATGGTCTTTGATAGCTTCTCCACAGGTACTATAAATCCTCTAATAAGCAGCCGGGGGTTTATTTGTAAAAGTGAATTTCCGCAAGGAGGCTTATTCGAGGGTGCGGGCTTATTTGAATAGTGCGGAAGATGTATGATGACCTATACTGTTATCCTAGCGACATGACAGAGGCATGAAGAAAAGTGACAAATATCTCAATTTTGAACTACAATTTACGGGAAATGACATTTAAAAACATAACATTGAAAGATAACGACAATAAACATGATACACAGACAAAGAATTTATACATCTTTGATCTAGGAGTTAGCGGAGTCTGTATCGCCAATTTTTCTGGCGATTTAGGACATGTCTCAAACCTCCACCGTTTGCGCAGAAAACTCCAGCATA
Organism: Aurelia aurita; assembly: GCA_004194415.1. Taxonomy (NCBI): domain Eukaryota; kingdom Metazoa; phylum Cnidaria; class Scyphozoa; order Semaeostomeae; family Ulmaridae; genus Aurelia; species Aurelia aurita. The sequence goes on along the minus strand of REGM01000073.1, from coordinate 364,841 downwards.
AGTGCCGGCAATATTGTCGCCGCTTTGGATTATCGGTGGCAAAATGGACACCGAAAAAAGTCCGCTTCTTTTATTGAGACGATCCCTTATGTAAAATTCACTTTGTGTGGAATTCAAATACCTCATGGGGGGTTATTCGAGGGGGGTTTATTTTTAATAGAAGGCCTGAGGTGGGGGCTTTTTCGATGGAGGGGGGTTGTTCGAAGTTGTGGGCTAATTCGAGGATTTAAGTATTGGTTCTAGATCTAGGAAAAGGGTTCTAATCAACGCTCTGGCGAAAACGGTTTCTTGGAGATATAACACATCAAATTATTTACGATTAGCTTTTTTGGTAATGTTATTAATACTAGCCTTCTTTTTGTGATTTGTTTCAGAGGTGCTGGAATGGGTTATCTACAAATGGCTGCTCGTATTGGTGGAGCTCTTGCTCCATGGGTTGCTAAATGGCTCCAAGGTGTTCATATAATTCTACCCTTTTCTCTAATGGGTGGATCAGCATTTCTATGTTGTGTACTGATGCTATGGCTACCAGAAACTGTCGATAAAGCCACCGCAGAGACACTTGATGACCAGTTTTACGAAAACCAGTTTTACGAAAACCCTTACGCAAGTGAGATGAAAGAAATCAATGGGAATGCAGAGCAAAATAAATTCGATGCAGACACAGAAGCAAAGGTCTGATTGGTCTCTTTTACGACAACTCTGATCCGATATGATTCCGAAAAGTTCTTTTTCCTCGCCGCATTTTCTGTAAAAGCATTCGATACGATTGTTTTTAAAGGAATACAAAGAAGTCACCCAGTACATCTATGTAAATTTTTAAGATCTTTGTTATTGCTGTTGTTGATTAATTTCGATTCGATTATTTACATAGCGAGCATCATATATAGAGGCAGATTTAGTGACATGCACTTATAACGGAAAATATTAAAAACATGACGTTTTTCACTTTTTCATATCGGCTCCTATCGGCTCGCGTATAAAGGCATGCCCTTATATAAATTCTATCACTGTTTTCTTAAGAGATGGCATTTAGAAGTATGAATATTTAGCTTCATATAAAAATATAGAAAGCTGCTAAGCGTGTAGTTTTCATGCTCCCCTATAACAGATTCCCTGATTCCCCGATTCTGCGTTCCCCCTTTTACAGATAGCCAGCTATTTGGCACGTTAATTACCGTAAGATAATAATCTAAGCCTGCTTTTGGGGAAACAGCTTTGTGTTTAAAGGGAATCGACATAATTAAAAGCTGGCCCGGGCCAAATTAAAAATATAGTCTATTGTATTTGATACTGTTGGCACGTGCCATTTAATTGTTTAGCTGAAGAAACAATGGGTGCGTGGGCGTTTTCGTAGCCTATTTATAGCGACCACTCAATATAGCAATGTCTATTCCTTTTAAGCATGGGTAGTAGGAAAAGCGGAATGTGGTTTGGGTTTATCCAGTGGTATCAAGAATCAGAACTATTAGGCCTACATTTGTGCATGTTTTCTGTGTCGATCTTCTCCGTTGTCCTGTCGATTTAGCATTTTCATAAGGCTGTAATCGCTCTCCGTCCAACTTTCCAAGCGCCATGTTTTTTGAAGTTGTTGTATGTTGTTCCTTAAACCTCCTTCAAAGGGGACAGGGCGGAGCGTGCTGATTTGATGGCATACCGGAAAACAAGGACCCAGGACCATCAGGCAGGATCCAAGACCATCAGGCAGGATCAAGGACCATCAGGCAGGACCAAGGACCATCAGGCAGGACCTAGGACTCAGGACCTAGGACCCAGCACTTCAGTTGTTGTTAATCACAGACAAAGCAACCTACAGAATGTAAGAGATAACGTGGCAGAACAGGCTTTCTTTTCTGTAAAAATTAGAGAAGGCAGAACAGAGAGGAGAAATAAGATTCGAGCCATCCAAACAAAAACAAATAAATCAAACTGATGAAAAAGCATCCTTTCACAACAAAACGTATTAGCAAACTATTTACACGAATCTAAAGCAATCCAATTCTCGATCGTCGTTCAGTTCTCAGTTTCTCGATTTTCTCTCAATTCTATTTCCAAATTCTCGACCCAAATAAATTCTCAACTCTAACTTCCCATCTCAGCTCTCATCTCTATTCTAAAAACTCTTTTCTCGACGTTCCTGCCATAGTCATAAAGTATTCTCTATCAAACTATGCTAATTCATGCGCATACGATTAAACAACGATAAACGTCATCAAAACTATTCATAACAGACCAGAAGCTCAACTGTCTTGATGATCCCCAAATATCATAGATCATACAATAACATAAATTTTTAATCCTGAAAATACAACTAAAACGATAACACAAAACATGACAATCTCAGCCTGATTGAGGCCCTAAAAATCAAGCGCATGTGAATTGGAAGGAAAGGCTAGCATGTTTCACTAATATGATTCCATATTAAGAAACTGTTGGTGTAAGAGAAGACCATATATTTCAAGCATGTTCCTGGGCCCTGAATGTAAGTAAACGGAGAAAAGGCTTCTTGAGTTGTTTTGCTAGTAAATTGGACAATTTTCTTAGGCTTAGGAATGGCAAACGTTGTGTGGCCATGCTGGAAGACTAAAATGCAAGGTAACATTCTCCTCCAAGCACTAGAAACCGGAAGAAAACTTCATCTCCTACAGCACATGGATGCAACCCCCCTTGAAATGGAAGGATTTCTTGAATTGCGTGACTTAACTTAATGCAACAAAAAGATAATTGTTCTTCTCCTTTGTTTTGACTGACCCTTTAGAGCATCTGAATCTTTAACGTTCCAAGTGCATGTTCTACTCTAGTAGTAGACTTGCTCCAAGTCCATTCTGTGGTCCATCAGCGCTCAATAAAACGTCACAAGTGGAGAAACTTTAGTTAGCCGATACTGTTAGTAGTAGCGATCAACCCTAAACAACCTTGTAAAGATTGTGGTAACACTATGAAATTTGGTAGAGATATATATCGGGTGGGCCAAAAAAAGTAACCCCCTAGAAATGAATTTCTAACAAATTTTCTGAACATAAGATTTTATACAATTTAGATGGCACTAAGTACAACATGAGATACAACTAATGAGGAGAAATCAGTTCATTATCAAATAAGGTTTTGAAAAACGATGGTCACGAAAACCACTATTAAAGGTGTTGTGGCGCAGCGGTGTAATCCTCTGACTTTGCAGCCACAGTCAGGCGGACAGGGTTCGATCCCAGGTGGAGCCCCACCATTTGAGTGTCATGACAAGGGGTCGTGGACTCGATTAGGTCTTCTCCATTTCTGCGATCCCAGCACTTGGCGCTAAAAACCGCAACTTCACCTTCACTGTAAAAAATCACTTATCCTCAACAATATTCTCAACAAAATCATTTATCCTCAACAATTTTCCACAAACGCATTTTTTGATTATAGAATAATTTCTGTGCAAATAACATTTTTTCAAATTTGTACTGGCAACGAGAGGGATTTTTAAATCGATCTCTGCAATGTTGAAAAAACTGAAAGTATCTTTTTAGTAGGATACCATGAAATGGTCTGTAGATTCATTTCATTTTTCATTTTATAATTTTTATACAGGGCAAGTATTCAACAACAAAATACATAATTGCTTAACAAACTGCCCTGTTAAATCAAGAAAAACTAAAAATTTACACTATTCTGATATAAGATCCAAGTATAACAAGTATGCATCAAAGTAAAAGGAAAAGTTTGAGAATGTTCAGGATCTGGCATCTTTCAAGGACGTTTTGAACTGGGTAACAGTATCGGCTGTTTTAATTTCTGTATTTTGATCGTTCCACAGATTTGCTCCTCTACACGAGAAGCATTTTTGGCCACTTGCAGGTTTTAGAAACGGAACATAAAGATCAGTGTTTGTATTACGAAGCAGTCTAACGCTGGTTTCAGATAACTTTCGGAACAGACTTGTAAGATCCTCAGGAGCTTCATGGTTTATGGCTCTATAGATAGGTAACACAATGTTATGGTAAAAATTGAAATTTTCCTAATTTTGACTTGTTCGATCATTATTTTTCAATGCCTCTCCTTTCGTATCAGTATCTTGTAATGTAGAGATAATAAATTTCACCAAAAAGAAGCGAGTAGAGGTGGAAACAATGCATGACAGAAAAAAATGTGTTGCGTTGGAGAATTTGTTTTGTCAAATTGTGCTTTTGATGATTAGTGACTTTGTTACAGTGGTTTTCGTGACCATCTTTTTTAAAACCTCATTTCACTGTAAATGTAGCCGATAATGAACTGATTTTCATTCTATAGATGTCTCTTTTGTTGTACTTGTATCATATAAATTGTATAAAAATCCTTCATTCAGAAAGTTTTCAGAAATTTTTTGTCTTGGGGGTTACTTTTTTTGGTCCACCCGTTATATAAAAGAGGTGTGGAAATTTATCCGATTATAACACCAGTTAGAAGGGGGTCTTTGATAGGATTGGGGCTTAACGGATTTGGCAATATTTTGATGTGTGGCCTACAGATTTTGCCTCGTTTTTTCTACGGATTGCGGCTTCAGCAGAAGATGCGTCTTGCGTATTTCGGTGTGAAATAACAACGGGTTACTGCTGTTCACGTGCGGATACGGCTCTGAGTAAAAAGAAAACAGCCTGTGGCTCCGAGCATCACTTAACAAATAGGTTTGAGATGAAAATGATAATAACAACTGTCAACTTATCTTTAGCTCCAAAGAAGTAATTCAAATAATTCTACTGTCTCTAGTTCTGTTCTGTTAAAGGGCCTTTGCAACCGGCATGCCTTGCACGTGCCATCTCTTTGTTGTCAGCTATTTTAGTGGACGATTAAAATGACGACAACGAAGAGACCATAAATGGATGTATTCACAAAGCATACCGGTTGCAAAGGTCCCTTTAAAGCTCCAATGCAACGAAAAATTGGTTTCCAGGATTTTGAAGTAATAGTGTATATTTGAGGCCACTGAAACTGAATCTGTTGTTACTTTTTCGAAAAAAGGGCAGGAAAGCACTTATTTTTGGAATCAAAGTTGCCATTCTTCCCGGAAACCCGGGCGACACGGTCGATTGACCTCTCTTCCAAGTGGTGACGTCAAACGGTTTGCAAGCTTGTATCACAGGCTGAATAATGGCGGAAAGTACACAGTCAACACACGCTAAGCGTTCTCGAAGAGGAGGCAAGTTTTGCGTTGCTGGCACTGCTAATGGGAGTAGTTGTCAGAACACTAGCTACACCAAAGATGTGAAAATGCACTACTTTCCATCAAACAACGAAATTCGTCGAAAATTGGTGGCCTTTGTAAGAAGACATCGCCACAATTGGAAGCCCACCACAACGTCAGTCCTCTGCTCCGTACATTTCGAGCCTACTTGCTATGAAAGGCGGCTGGATATAACTGGCATACCTAGTGAACTGCAGCTGAAAAAGAACAGACTACTAAAAGATTCTGTTCCGACAATTGATGCAGTCCAATACCAAAAGCGCCCACTGCAAGACAGCGGAGACAGGTGAGGTTAATAACTTTATATTGTATCTTATACAATGGATGGCAGCATGATAACCTTTTCTCAGAGAGTAGAAGACCTTCCAAGCCCAGCAGAAACAGGTCATGCTGCGACTGGACCCAATGAATAACGTTGGATATTTGATAATATATTATACTTTGCAAAGTTAAAATAAAGCCTACAGTATTTCTTTTTGAAAGAATGAAGCATATTTTGACTGATGAGGCAATAATCTGAATCATTATAGAATTAGTTTGGAAAATGCAGACTTTTAGCTGATATGCTATTTAGCCCCCTGAAGACCAAAATCCATGAGCTTTTTCGTAGATCAAGCGGCATGCACTGTCATCTTTGTCAACAACAGATGATTCGGAAGAACTGACACAAGCAGCAGTGCAGAGTGAAGTGCTACTCACCATTGCTGAAAATGCTGATGACTACACCGATCAGCAATCTGACATAATCGAAAGTGATAAGGGAAAAGTACCTGAAACAGTTCCTTGTGCCAAGTTGAAAGTACGAAGATATCAACAAAATCTCTACAAACTAAAACTTAAAAAGCAGCAACTGAAGGATCAAATCAAATCGGTAAGTTTCATGAAAATCAATAAGTGCAGGCTCACGAGGATAGAAGATAGTCATTTTGCTTCCTAGAATGTTTGTTCGCTAGCAGTCAGAAATATATTTGGTAAATTATTCAACATGGGAGTGAAATACTAGTACTGTAATGAGACTTATTTTGTGAATTGATTGCATGATTTGAAAAGATCTCAAGGGTATACAGTAAAAAAGGACATATCTGCAGAATGCATTACAAAAGATTTGTTGAAATCAAAATAATAGAAAGTAATTTATCTCCTACAATGTCCTTGGATGCTATACTTTTATCTCTTCAATTTTGATCTACAATCATTAACTTACTCTCATCATCTCTCAGTTGAATATATGTATTTGCTCAAGATGTGATCAGAGTGTGAAATCATATAAATTTCTGTGGAAACTTTAAAACTTTTCCAAATATTTGAATTCTTTCAATTGATCAGAATTGGCCCAAAGTTGTCTTTCAAAATGCTTCACCACAATTCCAAGGGGAGTAAACCTCAGATATCAACCAAAACTTTTGATTTTGTCCTTCTTTTACTGCCAGAGAAAATTCATAGAATGTTGTTACAGCAACAACAACCTTTAAAATTGAACATACTCATTTTCAGTTTGATTTCCTCTTCGTCTGTACGATCTACCAGTTCTGTCTTTCAAAAGTGGCGCAACCATCTTTAAGTTTGTCAGATTTGTGACAGTAACCTATTCCCATCCAATTGGTCGCTCCCCCTCTCAAATCAACTAAGATACCCGAGTGCGAAGGAGAGGTCGCTTTTTGAGAGGAAGAGCAACAAATGGACAGTTTTCACTTCACTTTTCCAGGCTTAAAGGCGTTTGGTATTTTCACCCAACTAATTAATACACATAAATCCATAAATATTAGAGTGAAAGTGAAAAGACAGAGATATCATGTTTCTATAGATGTTTCTATTTATTGCCTTTAAGCCTACACCATATACTGTCATGAGGATGACATTTTGTAAAATATTTTACTTAACCATAGGGGCCGTAGGGGAAAAGAGAAGGAAAAAATGGCCAATTGTTGATGAAAAGAACCGTCGCTGAGGGAGGAGAGGTGGGCCGCTTTGCACGTGTCATCTGCTCGTTGCTTAGAAAAGAGCGGAATCAACCGGTTCTAGGCTTTAAATATCTTGTTTAGGTCTCGAGGGGCTACAACCAGGGCTCGCATGATCCCTTGGGGGTCTTGAGTAAGATCTTAATGCGTTATTTTGAGATTTCAGAGCGTCCCCTTGGGTGAGAATAGCAGCGTAATCAGGGTGGCCAGTAACATATTTTATGTGATCTATGGTGCCATCAAAGGTAAGCTTTCCCATTGCCTCTGCAACATCCCAGCAGCAACGAAATTCTCTTGCACCAACCAGAAGTTCTACTTTACACTCGTCACAGCTACACCTGTGAAAGGCATAAAATTGTTTCAAACATATGCTTAACTTCTATGCAACCGAATTTGCTAAATGCTGTCATATTTCAGTAGCAAAAATATTGCAGGTATATTTCACATATGAAATATTAGGCCCAGTAAAAAACTCCAACAGATTTAAGCTTTCATAAACTTTCAGGAGTACAACCGAATTTGCTAAATGCTGTCATATTTCACTAGCAAAAATATTGCAGGTATATTTCACATATGAAAAGATTAGGCCCAGTAAAAAAATCCTACATGTTGACTTCCACTTAGGCCTATTTTTGTATACTTGTGAAACTTGCTACATAAATAAGCTTTCATAAACTTTCAGGAGTACAACTGAATTTGCCACATGCTGTCATATTTCATTAACAAAAATATTGCAGGTATATTTTACATATGACAAGATTAGACCCAGTAACAAAAATCCAACTTGTTGACTTCCACTTAGGCCTATTGTTGTATACTGGTGAAATTTGCTACATAAATAAGCTTTCATAAACTTTCAGGAGTACAACCGAAGTTGCCACATGCTGTCACATTTCAGTCAGTAGCAAAAATATTGCAGGCATATTTCACATATGAAAGGATTAGACCCAGTAACAAAAATCCAACATGTTGACTTCCAGTTAAGCCAATTGTTGTATACTTATGAAACTTGTAACATAAATAAGCTTGCTTTGTTGTGCTAAATACTAGATTCAGGCTGAGGCCTAAAAGTCTACGTGACGAATTTTATTCTAAACAAGAGCTTACCATGAATTTACAGCTTCTATTCCCCTGAATCTCGCCTCTAACGTTGCGTAGAGGATTCCATCTTCGTCTGCCTCTCGATGTTCGCGACCAGCAGCACCACCCTCCTCATCAGAAGAGGATGCCAATGGCTCGCCGTCGTATGGGTCTACTATCGGTAATATTCTCCCGATATCTTCCGTATCTGATGATCTATCGCTTGAATCAGATGCCGATGTACCTTGTTCACTTTTTGACATATTTTCGGCCATTCTCCTCCTATTTTTTGCAAATTTACTGTTTACGCACTTCGACTAAACGTGTTGATCATGCATTCGATCCTTTGTCCTTGTAATGTTGCTCTGATCTTTGCAAACCGTTCGACGTCATTAGAGCCCAGATCCCTAAATGTTATTTGTCGCCAAGAGCAGCCGACTTTGCACGCTCATAAGACGATCATGCAGGCGAGAAATTGCAGAAAACGATATACCATATGATAGAGCAAGGTTTAAACCTTAAGTTTAGCACAAATAACTATTAACAAAAATTTCGTTGCATTGGAGCTTTAAAGGGGCAGTTGGACGTGAGGCTGCGCGGGACATTTGAACTGAAAATGCTTAGGCTAAGCATCGACTCGTCAATGGAGGTTTTGACTAAGATAATCGCATGTTTTAATCTCTCCCCATCGAAGCCGTTATTAGTAATCTTGCGAATAGAATTGAAAAATATTGTTTGTCTATGTTGATTTAATGTATTTGCTAAGCTATTTCATTGATCGGAAATGCCTGAAAATGGTAAATGGCAATCTTGTTGGAGGAATATTGAAGCTGTGAAGAGTAGATTTACAATTCGAAGCTGGCACAAAACCCGACGAAGAACATGGTGTTTTCAGGGGCGAAAATCGTGGGGGGGGTGTGGAGGGGTGTGACACCCCCCAATCTCAAATATAGTGGATTTTGCAGGGCAATTGAAGATCTCGCAGGGCAACGAGAAAATTTTTATAATAAGACAAATATGAAGGGAGTTGACCACTCTTTCAAATGCAACTTGTGGATTTCGTTAAGAAATTTTATGTTTCCAATTTCCATACAGCCAAACTCGCATAAATCCGATCGCTTCTGACCAAGAAAAACAATCCGACTTGCACGAATTCCGATTTATGCGAACTAATTTGAAAAGAAAAATGCGGATGGGACTTTCAAGTCTCGTCATTTTTTTCTGACTTATGCAAATATCCAAATTATGCGAACCCGACTTACGCGAGTATGACTGAGTTATCTACATTAAATGTAATAATTCCGCGAGATTACGAAATTCTTAACTTTATAACATAAAAGATTGAAGCGGGGCATTCCTTTCAGGTCCTTGCCCATAATCCAAAAGACGCTCCGTGGTACGTGGTACATGAACCTTTCGCCATCAGATGAAATATTGCAATACTGTACACTTTATTCATCGATGATTTTATGATTTTATGGTGATTTAGTTGTTGAATATGCTACTAATGAAGATCTTTTCCAAGGCGTTTCTAGTTATGAAAAGGGCGTTGGTCGCATTTATAGCCAAAGTAGAGGGCGTGGTCGAGAAAATTTTTCTGGAGGCTTCGCCCCAAACCCCCTCAGAGTTTCCCACAGCTTTCTAGCCCCATCAATCCAAAATATGCTCCGCGGTCTCTGTATTTCATAGGCAGTTAAGTTTCAAATTTGGTTTCTTGTTGCCTAGAAAATTATCATTAAACGAAAAATGGACATCGAAAAAGCCTTTACTACCAACCTATAGACGAACGTGTGCTTTGCGGTCTGCAGGGCACCACTCAGTTTTGCAGGGCAAAAACCATTTTCACCCCTCCAAGAATATGGGTCTAGTTACGCCCCTGGATGTTTTAGTCAGATTTATGATGCTTGGTAAGACCTAAAGGTCAATGGAACCTTCTCAAACAATACTGAATAAGCTGCTCAATTAGTTTCGTTGGAATTACAACGAAGAGAAAGGTAATGTAAACATGCTTTGGCCTTTAGGCCTATATTTATGGGATAGAGCCACGCAGAATCTTTTACCCGCGTTTTGCGTCTGACTGCCCCTTTAAACGCACAGTTGGTTTTGTGAAAAGGGAATATTTACTATCGCGGTAACGGCTATGAATTTTATTTCGTAACTTATTGCAATTTTTAGCATATTTTCTTGCTGTTTCGTGATTTTTACACCCACTATAATAGGCCCCCTAGCAAGAGTGAATTTCGTAAAATAAAATAATTAGTTCTCCGACAATACAAAGCTACAAGCAGGTGTGAGATCTATTCTGCAGAACCGGAAAATCGTTTTGTCTTAGCGGCGACTAATTCTTGAAATTCACTCTTGCTGCACTAGTTATGAAATGCGGCTTCATGGTAAACTGTGATAAAACAAGTGGGACTAAATCATGATAGGGTACAGAACAGCAGATGTTGTGAAAAAATAAAATTTTTTCGATCGTATTGCATTTGTAAAATTGGCTTTCTGATCAGCAAGTTTGTACATATGTATGAAATTAGCGCTATGTAAATAATCATATCGATAAATCAACATTGATAGCATTGATCATAAAAATTTACATATACTGTATGTACTAGGTGACTTGGTTTATGTATATAGATTCATTTAAGGAATCATGGTCGACTGCTTTTACAGAAATACCAAGTGAGTAAAAATATTTGCAGCTTTTGAAAAAACTTCAAAATTTGATAATAATACAGATTTAGTCGAAAAAAAGACGCACAACGTTTGAAAAAATACTGCTCCCTAAATATCATAGCAATAATATTGAGAATTGTCTTGTTTCATAGCGGATATGTTCAATTAGGTTTAGACATTCACCCTGCTTTAATTGGTTACTTCTTCCCGTGGCTATGGGAGATTTTCTGCAGAAAGCACATTTCAAAAACCTGCAAAAACGAGTGAAAATGACGACCAAAACTCCTTCGGTTTTCCTGCCCCACAGCCCTTGCCTGTGTTACCACATATCATCCTCTTGAGGGGATGGAATCCCCTTGAATAAATTTTTTACAATAGTGGGGATGATTTTTTTCATTCTCCCAAGAGGATAACATGTGCTAAAACGTTCAAGTGATCGTTGCAAGGCAGAAATATTAGGGAAATTTGGTCGTGATTTTAGGCCGTTTTGCAAGGTTTATCAAAGGGACTTTCTTGAGAAATTCCCTTCTAAAATCAGAACGGAGTGACCGATTTGAGCCAGAAAAATTCTAAAATTAATTGAACATGTCAGCTCTTAAATAAAATATTCAAAGTTATTATTGCTTTGATGTTCCGGAAAAAGTAGCCTTTCAAACGGCGTGTGTTTTTTTTTTACTCACCCGGTACCGATCATAAAAATTTATTTACCTGCATTTGTGTCAAGAACCAAATTAACTTAAGAATTACTGCAAAATCTTGAAATGACTTTGAATTTGTGCTTTTAGAAGCTCTTGGTTTTGAAGCATACTCCAAAATCATCAGAAATGATTATCAAATTGAATTTCAATGCCGCACTACTATTTAAATTGATTTCTTATGTCCTCGACGAAGCTCGCATGTCTAGACTCGAAGCTATCCATAAAGTTGCAAATTACAAATTCTTGGTTAAAAGTATCATGTTTTGTAAAATAACTGCTCAAGTTAAGGTTTTCCATGCGTAATTTCATCACTTTCCCGGAACAACGATATTACGACCACCAATTAAATTTATTTGGTATTTAACACACATGTACCAAAAGAAAGTTTAAAGATAAAATAATATAAAAAGTTGTAATATAAAAATAATATGAAAATAAAAATCAAATTTTGGTAATTTTTCAAAAAGGTTTTTTATACTAACCCAGTATAATTAGACATCTAGAGCTATTTAAAATCATATTGAATCAGAGTTATCGTAACAAAGATTGGTCAGACCTTTGAATCTGCGTCAGTAAGGAATTTATTCTGTTCTGCATCCCCATTGGTTTCTTTTATTTGAACAGTATTAGAGTTTTCGTAAAACTGGTCATCAAGTGTCTCTGCGGTGGCTTTATCTACAGTTTCTGGTAACCATAGACATAGTACACCACATATAAATGCTGATCCCCCCATTAGAGAATAGGGTAGAATTATATGAACAACTTTGAGCCATTTAGCAACCCACGGCGCAAGAGCTGAACCAATGCGAGCAGCAATTTGTAGATAACCCATTCCAGCACCTCTGAAATAAATGACAATAAAGTTTGTAAGTCTTTAACATAAAATGATCTTGATCAAAGCATATTTTAACTTGGATATGGACCATCTTCCTTAAGCTAGAAATCAATCCTGTGTAGCTGACATCGCGATTTGAGGAGCTGGGAGTAAAACTTTCATCATATTGGGAAACAATTCTGTCCAATTTGATAAGTTACATGCAGACAAGAATCAGTGCTTTCTCCATTCGCGTAATTCTTGATGCTAAGATTAAGAGAGAAGAGAAGGTGAAGGTTACATCAAACCTAGGTCTCCTTAATTTCACATTTCGTTATCTTACGCATTATATACTATCTTGGCCTCTTCTTACCTTGTCACAGTTGGATATAGCTCTGCTGACCACACGTAAATTGATGCAAATGAAATTGATATGCAAAATTTACCAAGTAACCCATTAAATATCCGAAGTACTGTCCAACCTGAAGAATAACGTTATTGTTGTTAGTTCTTGGAGTAAGAGGAAAACAAGTACAAAGTTTGTTCCGTGATTGACCGCTTTGTGAAATCCCTTCTTCTCAAAATTTACAGATGCACCCACAGGTAAACAAAAGCCAATCAAGTTGGATCAGATTTCTCACAGTGACAGAATACCTTTCAAACTCACCAAGTACAGGTTGGAATCTCGCAACGCCTTCTTTTCCTGTGAACTATAGCGAAGATTAGCGTGCTACAAATGAATAACAGCGTATGTTTTCTAAAGCATGAGGAATTTGATGTAGCCGGTGGCTAATGATGATCTGCACCTTCTTCTGATAGTTCTAGCATGAAGCTTCATTTAAAAATCACAATCATGGTCTTTCAAATTTGTAGAGTCAAAGGAGGAAACTTGATCGCTTCATTGATATTTGAATCCATATTTGGCCATTTGTCAGCCTGTATTGCACTAAAGTCCGTCTTAGAATAGATTTAACGCGAGATTGCGATCATGCAAAATTACTCATACAAAATTCGTTGTTGTTTTTATTTGCGGACTTTTCGCCTGACATCTTCAGTGAGATAAACTTCATTCGATCTTCATTCGTAAAGTTTTAAATAAATGGAGGTTTGCAGTCTGGTAGCAGATTAACAATATACTATACCCCTTCAGTCAGGTTACTTTGTGAACTTACAAATTTTGCTACAAACCTGTTTTTCGGCCAATAGCCCCAGAGGTCTGAGGTATTAGTGATACAATAATACACGAAACGCCAGCAATTACCATCGAAAAAATAGTAGTTTTCCTCCTTCCAATTCTGCAAAATAAGGTTCCTAGTTAGAATTGTGAGTCAGTCGAATAGAACTCAACATGGAAAGTTATTTAAAGTTCGTTAAACCATGTCACCGGACTGGATCAAGTTTTATTTGACATCGAAGCTTGAAAAGGCAGCTAAAGGTTTATATGCCAATCTCTCAAAGTCAATCTTTGATTTTGACACCCTGCTCCTTGCCATAGAATTCTTTGAGCTGAGGCAAAAAGTGAGCCTATCTTGAATAAGCAGAAGCACGGTCCCTAGGAAGAACATTAGGTTTGTATATTGCATGGTATGGCTTTAATCATTTATATTTAGGGTATTATGGTTTATATTTAGCATTTAGAGTATCATGGCTTTGTTGTTGTTTTAGCTGATAGGGTTATTGTGCATAAAAATTATAAATGAAAAATGAAAATGAATGGTTCTTAAAAATTCTGTAATTTTTAACTACAGCAATGTTTCTATATGAAAGATACCTTTCAAATGCAAGTGATTTTGTCCAGATTTACTAAATTTGGTTAATTTTTCAGATTTACTTATGAATAAGGAACGAAAGAGACAAAGAAAATCAAAGTGTTCACCAAGTAAAACAAATGAGAAAACATCATGAAAAAGAGAAACAAATTACAGGTAAAATTTAACAAAACCAGACCACACACAAATAAATGCCATTCTCAACTATATTACTTCGAGAGAGGGGCAAATCACTCCCAAAAAAAGTGTACGAGATTATTNAGGGTTATTGTGCATAAAAATTATAAATGAAAAATGAAAATGAATGGTTCTTAAAAATTCTGTAATTTTTAACTACAGCAATGTTTCTATATGAAAGATACCTTTCAAATGCAAGTGATTTTGTCCAGATTTACTAAATTTGGTTAATTTTTCAGATTTACTTATGAATAAGGAACGAAAGAGACAAAGAAAATCAAAGTGTTCACCAAGTAAAACAAATGAGAAAACATCATGAAAAAGAGAAAAAAATTAAAGGTAAAATTTAGCAAAACCAAACCACACACAAATAAATGCCATTCTCAACTATATTACTTCGAGCTACTATATAAGTTTTCTCAAATTTTACAATAAAAGTCTGTAGGTAATAACAAGGAAAACTACTTTATTCTGGAGGAGTATTTCTCGTCAAACTATATAACTTAGCTACTTTGTTTATGAAATGGAACTTTGCAAAAGATATTGCGCAAGAGAGTTTACTCACTTGTTGCATAAATAAATGCACAGAATATTACCAAGCATATCAACCACAACAGAAAGGATGAAGTCTCTGTACATGTCGCCTCCCAGATCATCGGTGGAAAATGAAACTCCGAAGTATACAAGACCAGTTGTCAACCTGAAAAAACGACCATAAATAACATTGATCCAAGCATAATGACATTTCATTCAAAATTAGTTTTTTACTGCTTTTTTAACTGTTATTAGAATAAATTTCTAGTGAAAAGAAACATGTCAATTAGCTTAGCACATCAAAAGCACGCACTGACAGAGACGTAGGAACCGGGGGGCACTGGGGGCACGTGTCCCCCAAGAGCAAAAAACAAATAAGTGCCCTTTTTGTTTCGGGAAATGCCCCTTTAGCTTAGTGAAAAAAGTGCCCTTGAAGTGCTGTGCCCCTCCAAGTTCAAGATGCTTCCTACGGCCCTGCGCTCTGAGCAAGGTTGGGATGAAGCAATAGCTTTCAAGATAAAAGTGCAAATCAGCGAAGAAATGTTTTATCTTTAACATTGTTTTGTCATTGGCTGTGGTTTTCAGTCAGTCCAGCAGTAATCCGGCAGTAATGAGACCATTTGAACAAAGCATTCTTCTGTCAAGAATATTTCAAATACTTTGTTACATGGAGTTAAATTGATGGACGAGTTTTTTTTAACTATTCTTGAAAATGAAAGCTGTGTCACCTTATGAGATAATTCGGTTGTGAAAATAATAAGATTCACAAAACACAAAGTAGAATTAGATGATAAGATGCATAAAATGCCTACAGCAGATGTTTACGTCTATCATTTTTCTGTCGATATCTATGCTCATATCGTCTTAAGAATACTTTTTCGCATGCATAACCAGTGAGTTAGCCATCAAGACGTCAGGACATCTTAAGACGTGCCCCAAGTCTATTTCCTGAAGTCCGTCTGACTGATCCCTTTCCGATGGTTCCCGGATCCGTCATTCCAACATTCCGTAAAGGAACAGAGAAGAGATATGTTTCTCTCGCTCTCTCTCCTTTGTTCCTTTACGGAATGTTGGAATGGCGGATCTGGGAACTATGGCGGGACAGAGATCAGTCAGACGGACTTCAGGAAATAGACTTAGGTCAAGTCTATGGCATCTTTTGCATCTTGCTTCATTAAAATTTGTTGCTTGGCGGCCGTATAACTTTTTTGTTTAGTATCGCTAACCACTTTGTACTGGCATGTCAATCAAACAAACGGGTGCTATTGTTACAAAACCTGTCCTTGTTCCAGAGGGGAATTTTTACACGACTTTCTCTCACATCTGCCTACATCTCAACTGGCGGGGCTGAGTGGCGTGAATTTCGACGGGACTGACAAACGAAGAACAGAATAAGAGCTAGCCATACCACATGTATCCTTGTATCAAACTCCTGATGGCAATTTTCTTTGGCCTAAATATATCAAAAATATGTTTGATTCCAACTGAAGATTCTTGCTTTAAGTCAACCAGTTCAAATTCTGGTAACTTCTTCTTGTTTACCCTGGCGATTTTCTCTATTATCTCTCTGACTTCCTCCTTGCGGCCTTGTAGTTGCAACCATCTTGTTGACTCCGGGATGTATCTAAAAAGATTTTCAACTTAAAACTAAACAATGTATTAGGTGGATATAAAAACCTAGCCATTTTTAGGAATCACACAAGGGAACTTTCAAAACCTTATTTTCCCAAATATTTCCTTCCACAACAAATGGTCCAAGATCCAAAAGAATAAGATCCAAATAAGATCCGATAAGATCCAAAAGAAAAGAAGCAAGGACAATAAAACAGCACAACAATTGAAATTAGCAAAATATTTGCAAGGCTTATGGAAAAGCACAAAAATAGACGTAATCTGTTCATTAGCAAAGAATGAGTTTTTGCCTCGATCTGCACAGCCTTCAAGGAACACAAGTGCTAATCATTTGAAAAGTAATCTGGTCCGAGACCTATATGCTAAATAAGGTGATTTGACTGTTGGTGTTCTAATAAATTTTGATTATCTTAGAAACGTTTAGTAGATTTCCTTTGAAACCTGATAGATTCAGTTACAGTAATCAAGAAATTCAGAATACAGTTAAAACAGTTCCTTTGCGAAGTTTTATACATGCAAAGTGACTAAAGTACATCCTTATACAAGTAGGTGAGAAATCTGCTATAACATAAATACTATTATTTGCAACCGCTGCAAAGAAAGATCATCGTGATCCATGGCTGAAGATTGCTAACATCTTGGTTGTGTCAAATGAGCAAGCCAAGAAATCGACACAAAGTAAACACGAGTTCACCGATGAGCAAAAATTGGGGGTCCGGGGGCTTGCCCACGGAAAATGTTTTTGGGGCCACGCCCTTCAGAACGTCGGAAAACTCCCCTGTTTTTATTTAGTTATCCAGGGGCCCCCTCAGGCTGCAAATAGATCAGCAAAAGTTACCATATTGCCAAAATTGAAGGCGGTGTTTTTATCGACAAAGTTATTTCAAAGGCAAGCCCAGCACATCAAAACCTCCATAGCAAGGGTTTTATGGAGGTTTTATATGTAAACGCACGTTGGCACAAGAAACATATATTTGAGGGGGGGCTGAAATTGAATGCTAGCGAAGCGAGCCAAATTTGAGGTCCAACCAAGGCGTCTCAGCAGAAATTTTTTTCGAACCACGCTGTTTAGATTGTCGGAAAACTCATCTCTTGCAAAATATTCACCATCGAATGGAGAAGAGGACTGTGATCGAATAAAGGATTCCCTAAGAAATTTTTGATAATTAAACTTAAAACATCCTACAGAAATGAATTTTTTGTCAAGTCATTTACTAAATATGTGCATGTTTCTTAGAAGACAAGTAAGCATTGTTTGACAAGTTTGCGTTCAATTCAATTCCCATTGGCGTTCAATCACTAGAAGTCTGGGGCCCCTTATAGAGTGGTCCTAAAGTATTTGGTGCAAATCAACATGCTCTCTCTTCGAAGTTAAAGAGTACTTTGCTGAAAATCGTAAGAAGCCCCTTCGGGGCCCCTACAGCTCGGAGGCCCTTAGGAGTTGTTCTAGCCCCAACCACCGTGCGTTACGCCACTGGTGGAAACATTCATGATCTTCATCTTTAGTGCTGTAACATTTCAAAAGTTTGATAACGAAAGACATGACATTTCCCTTGCAGGATTATAAATTTTGCCAGAAATTTCATTGACCCCCCCCTGAGGTGCCGATTTTATTGCAGATTTGGGCTTTTCTCAGACACCAATTTTTTTACCATTGAGGGGGGGCGACCGCCCCCCTTGCCCCCTGGCTACGCTACTGACAGTTAGGTAAAACTGTTTCAGGGCATACGATAAACCAGGACTAGAAATGCCTAATTGAAGAAGGCTATGACGATGAAACATGGCTCAAAGCTTATCATACTATAAATTTCCAAGTGGGAAGCCTTTCAAAATGGGAGTCAACTGGTATACCGGTAAAGTGTCAACTCTCAACGATATTATAAATTTTTGCCGACATATCATAATATATTAGAATATATTAAATGCTTACCGGAAGAGCAAAATGATAAGAAAGTATGGAGCCATTGCAGTGATAGTTAATATCTTCCATGATTTGACGTAAATCGCTGTGACTCCCATGATAATAATACCAACACAGGCAGTTGTCCATTGTGCTCTTCCGGCCAACGGACGCTTCTTAGGACCAACGTACTCCGTAATGATGACAAAGGTATTGACCATATTACCGGGGATAAAGAAACCGGTTAGAAATCGGAACGTCGTGTACATCCCGAGACTTGGAGCAAATGCACCGATGATATTGAATACCATCACCGCTATTGTCGATACCAACATGATCATTCTGCGACCAAATCTATGGAGAATGTGAAAACATATGGTTATTGCTAGATAAAGAAGAGCTGAAAGAGATGGAGAGTGCTCAACTTTTTGTTGAAATTTAGCTCAAAATAAATCCCAAGACTTAGTTTTTCTCACAGGAGTACATCTTTGGTAAACCAACGTCTCGTTATTAAGTCTAGCTCCACCATTCAACGAACTGCGCCCTTACTACACACAAAAGTGTTGTTTGTTTATGATTTTTTCGCCTTTGTGATTGCAGGTTAGACTGATTACATGTCGTAGTTTCGCTCCTCCGCCGAACTGATATACCCCGCTACAACTATGAACTGATATACCCAGTTTGAGCGGTCTCGGCTTGGCTGGCGGTAGTCTCGTTTTGGTTGAGCGATAACTATGGGACTTACTGTAATCAGTCTAATTGCAGGTACGTAGGTGACAATCCCAAAAAGATAATCATGTTGATAACTAGTTTCGTCGACGGTGCCACGTCAATGCAGCAAAGTGAAATACATTATATGGAAATAACTTTTATTCTAAATTTCAGAAAATGTTGATTTCTATCCTAAAAAGACCAGCAGAATTGTTGAAAAGCAATTTGAGCTAGTTTCCCTTTTACGAGTTTAAAATTTTCTAAATTACGAATTCATAAGCACAATTCACAAAAAGAAAAGCGATGGGTTTCCATTCACTTTCTAACAACAGCAACTAATAGCAGAAATGAATGATATAATGACATCTCCACCTGTCTGTCAACCAACCAAGCACCCAGGCGCCAATACCCCATCCAAGGAAGACCAAGGATGTTGCAAGATAGTTGTATGGTTCACGGTCACATGAAAGATCATACTGTAAGAAAAGAGTCTCTGTTAGGGAGGGTAACATTATTTCATATTCGTTATGAACTTTTGCCATTATTTCATATTTCAAAATTACCGTTTTCAAATATTTCATAATTGTCGGCTGATTCATTTTCGGTCGAAATTTACGATTTTAAGTTCATATCTAAAAATTATCATTATTTCAAATTTCAAAACTAAACAAGTAAATATTTATATTTTTTCTCTAAAAATTTGATTTATTTCATATTTCAAATACCTCTTATAGAGCCTCAGAAAAGAGATTTTCAAATTAAACAATAGTTCATTTCAAAGCACAGAAAACGTTTAACTTAGAGTGTTATCAGTAAGAGGTTGTATGCGAAGTGGTTGATCAGTTGTTCATCCGACACGAAATTGTATTTCATATTAAAAACAGCCATATCATTTTAGTACCGGGTGTCCCAAAAAACTGTATACAAGTTTGCAAAATTCTGACGGCAAAATCTTTCGTCAAATCACCCCAAACCTATTTTTATGTTAACTTCCAATGGATGAATTAAATCTTGATATTTTTCTGATAATTTTCCGTAGCCTGGTTGTAGAGCAATAAATCAGCAATTGTAAAATTTCCTCTTAGACCCAAACCAGAGCTTCCAGTAGAGAAGAGCTAACGATTCTAGGGAAGGCAGAAGCATGTCGGCCCTCGACATCCAATGCTGATATGCCAATTTGCTAAGGAAAGCCTTTGATCTAGTTTGTTCAATAAAAATCAGTAGCAAATTGTTTGCGGAGAATATCGAGGGTTGCCATGCTTTAGGGTTTATTGCCTTCCAAGGGTCTACAATGAAGGCTCTGGTTTTTGGGTCTAAGAGTAAACATTGCGTTTGTTGCTTTATAGCTCTACAACCAAGTCCCTCATAGTGGCAAAAAAAATATCAAATCTAATTTAGCCATTGAGGGTTAACATAAAAATTTGCATTCATATCAGAGGCATATAAGCTTTGGATGTCGAGGGCCGACATGTTTCTTCCATCCCTAGAACCGTTAGCTCTTCTCTACTGGAAGCTCTGGTTTGGACCAAGAGGAAATTTTACACTTGCTGATTTATTGCACTGCAACCAAGTATCTGAAAATTATCAGAAAAATATCAAAATTTAATTGATCTATTGAGGGTTAACATAAAAATAGCTTTAGGGAGATGTGACGAAAACTCTTGGCATCAGAATTTTTCAAACTTGTATACAGTTTTTTTGGACACCCGGTAGTTAGCCTTGTTTGGTATTGTATGACAGTTCATCTCAGCGGACCAGATTCTGCATTTGCCCATTGGCAATATTTATAGGACTAATTCTCAACCATTCAAAAGATCAATCTGTGTTAGCATGGGTTTGCCGGGTCAACCGCAAGTGGCTACAAAATAACAGGAAGACGCTCCAAAACATCGTGGCTAATTTAATCTTAATAACCCCAACCTATGACCACAATATTTTTCAAAAAGCAATCCACGCGTCTCCTACCGCCAATGGAGGGAGCTGCTAAATTGTCGAGGTCGGATCACACAATGATTCTTGAATATCTTCGGCTGTTTTAAGTTATAGTCCTGTTCAAACGTATAATGCACTAATGAAAATCTTTATATCAGTACAAGTGCTTTAACACCCCCCAGTAACGACCCCGCTGAAACGCTTCCCCGCCAAGATGAAATGATCCAAGAAAATTTGTTTCCCACCGAAATTTCGCTCTTCCCCGCCGTGATTTTTGTGATCCCGGTCTAAAATTTATAATTGGGGTATTTTCCTCGCTGACTCTTTAACGCCCGGCGGGGTAGTTACTGGGGGGTGTGCTTTAGCAGGCAGTATGTCAAATCTGGAATGATCCTACAAAACACTAAACAATTAGATACAAATTATTCAAGAAATAGCTTGGAATTTATGTCATTTCTTAAAAGAAAGGTATTGCGAAGATCTTGCGAAGGGCCAAACAGGGCAAATCCAAAGCGAGCAAATAGTGCTTAATTTAGCGTTCGTTTTTCTGTGTGATACAACGAGTCAAATTTGATCAGCCAAACAAGGGTGTATGACTATTCTATGCATGCAAAGGCCACAATTCAATACAAACAGCAAGCTTTTTTGTACTAAACACATCTTAAATCTCACAGAAGTCTGACATTGCTTGGATCATTTGGCAAGAGGGACCGCTAGTTCCCTGATTAAGAAACGCTCTGGAGCTTAGACAGAGAGCGTCATCTTTCTAACATATGGCATAATATTCTATTGAAATGACCAAAACAGCTTATTTTTAACTTTTTGAAACTCTGGGGAGACTAGGGGGGGGGGCACAAAGTGCCCCCCCCTCTTTATTCTCAAAACTATAAGTGCTAGAGACTTGAAACTTGGCACAAGTAACAAACAAGATATTGCAAACAAGATGACGTCATTTGTTTTTGTTTATGTCACGTGGGTAAGTGCTGACGTCAGCAAATATTGCTAAATAAGGTGTAAAAAATGGTAAAACCACTCGGACTTTGACGTGTTGTATCTCGAAATCAGTTAAATATATTGATATGAGATTTGAAACATACAAAGATTATATCCTTAATATTCTTATTTTAAAATTTTTGCTTCGTATCATTAATATTTTTGCTGATGTCAGCATTTATTTATTTTGTTCACAAAAAAAGTAACTTTTTGCTTAAAATCGGTTACAAATTGGTCTAAAAAATCGCAAAAATGCTAGATGTGCATAAAAAACCTGCTGCATCCTATGATATTGTTACTTTTTCTAAAAATGAAGCTTAACATGGTTTTTCGCAAGTACGCATGCGCAACAACGAATTTTTGATGACGTCATAAAAAATAAAAAACTATACATCAAATGAAAGCCCTTCTCAAGAGGAGATCAACGATGTTTGTTTCGTTATCATAAAACAAGTGGTTCAAAAGTTATGGCTGAAAAGGTATTTATTTTGCCGAGCACTCAATTTAAAATTATGTGTTGACCCCCTGAACATGCGTCAAAATTTTTGAAATTGACATGAAAGGATTTATCCTAAATAGAAACTAAAAGTCACAAAAAAACTTGGTTATCATAGAGGAACTCAAGGAGCTGCGTGGAAAAATTCACTAGGGGGGGCACTTTGTGCCCCCCCCCCTAGTCTGGATAGGGTTAAGCCTTCAAAGATAAGAACTCCATTTCGTACTTCCATGGCAGATATTCCTGGTCAAATATAATGCTACAGAGACAATCTTTGGCAAGAAGGAAGTAGAAGTAGGGAGTCCTAGCGCAAGTTCTTTGTGCGCCTTTGAAACAGACCTTCGTGGTTGACAAAAAATTGGCCCAAACTCTTTGTGTTCTATCTAAGGAGCCGTAGAAACTTGAAGCCAAATAGCATCGAAGTATTGTAGCGGGTAGCCTCTGAAGATAGCACTCATGGGCCTAGGAGCAATCCTGTCCCAGGAAATTTCGTGCACCTTCGGCTTTTTTTTAATTTTGCAAAAAAAAACAGGGAAAAGCTCTTAACTCCTTTCGTTCCTATCAGAAAATCCGTCCAACTTTTAGAGGCGTAATTTACCTCTCGACAAGGGTCAGGTGTTTATTATGCAGCACTAAAGTGAAACTTTCGTGGGGTTAATTGCACCACCGCAGTTCTTTTTTTACACGTAATCGACTGAGGAAAGAAAGTGAGACTTGGGCAAGTCCATGTAATTCCCGGCTACTGCCTCAGCCCTGCATCTCTGAGCTGTGCAAGCAAACAAGTAGCTTTTTGTACATACCTGGGTTACAATTGAATACTCTTTTGCTTGGGTATATTCCCAGTCAGATCGTGGTATACTGCATCTGTATTGATAATCTTTGCTGGAAGGCGAGAAGGTGCCATTTAGGTTACAACTTGAATTTTGACCAGTTACGCATCGCCATGGAGGGTTCTTGTGTGTAAAATAAGGCATCATTAAAGCATTTCCAGTTGGGATTTTCAACAAGCATAGTACTGCATTAAATAAAATTTGGTATTTGCCGAATTCATCAATGTATGGCAAAATTTCGTCGATTCGCAGCCTAAGGATACCAGCTCCATGTTGTGTAGCCATGCTGTTGTGTAATAAAAGTAGTCAGGTTCCATCGTAAGACGATATCACATTGTCATCAATGAATTGTGTGGCCTGCGTGCAGTCTTTCTTTTGTAAAATTGAAAGAACCAGAAAATAGAAAGACTGCGCATCACTAAGAGATGTCTTGTATGGCAGACTTACGTTGTCTTGTATTTCTCGTTCTTTCAATTTTACATAAAAGCAAGACTGCACTCAGGCTATGAATTGTGTTAATTGACCTTTCGAACAAACTCAACTCTACACGAATGGAAATACGAGCTAAATTTAGTATGGCGGCTAAGGGCGGCTGTATTGGTCGACTCTCAACGGTTTGCAAAGAGGCTTGTGATTGTGATGAAGATATGAAGTGGTTTTGGTTTTGTAGTCTGAGTTTTGCACACACAATTTGTATCACCAAAAAACGTCTATTTATAGACAGGGGTGGCGCCAGGAATCTTCCGACGGAGGGGCTGGAACTTCCGACAGGGGGGCTAAAACGGCAAAAAAATGCTGTTTTCCTACGTCATTTTGCCAAATTTGCTCCGACAATAGCCCAAAATTTCCTCCGACGGGGGGGGGGCTGAATGCTTCCGACGGGGGGCTGTAGCCCCCCCTAGCCCTCCCCTGACGCCACCCCTGTTTATAGATGTGAGTTTTGCACACATAATCTGTATCACCGAAAAACAGCTATAGATATTAAATGTGAGTTTTGCACATACAATCTTTATCACCAAAAACATCTATTCATAGATGTGGTTAGCCTGCATCACAGACCATAACCAGAGGGAGTATGGTCTGTGGGATGGAGTCACTTTTGTTGTCCCAATGACTTCAGTATAGACAAATTAAACAAACAACAAGAGATATTGCTATCTGAAGATTTGCGCCCATACACGTATTTTTTTATCAGAAACTTCTTATAAGAAACTTAACTCTCAGATCGCCAAAAATATTCATTCCAATAAAGGAAATTCTAAGGATAATTTAACTTTATTTTCACTTGTTTGTTGTATCATATTACTGGAAAGGTACTTGAGTAATGTCTAAACGTTGAAAAGGCTTCAAAAACTTGTTTTAAAATGTTCACGAGGGCACAGGTAGTAAACACGAAGGTTGCTATCAAACCTTTAAGAAACTCGTAAGAAACTCTGAGTATTGAAAATCTGATAATTTTAAGAAACTTTCAGTACTGGCTCAAATTCTTAGTTTCTTATAAAAAAATACGTTTAATACAATAACCTATCTGGATCTACGACCTTGATTTCGAGTCCGCCTTTTAGGCTGCCCTAGTTGACAGAATTTCAATAGGCAAGCTCTTCAATTGAAATAGATCTAGTCCTACTGTTTATCAAACAAAAGCATGGAATGTGTTTACATCTCACAGGGCCGTAGGAAGCATCTTAAACTTGGAGGGGCACGACACTTAAACGCGGCCTAAAATAAGTTTAAATTGTCTGTAAAAGATCCATCTTTGGCTAGAGTTTGCACCCGCTTACTACTGGACGGCATAGGAAAATAAACTGCACGAAAAGTGAGTATCAGGCCAAAACAAAATCTCTTTGAGTCAACTTTGCATTGTCAAAATCAGCACCTTTCCTCTCGACCTTCCTCGTCGAGTTTTGTAAACAAGCACAGTCCTGCACACAAATGCTACCGTCTTAAAAAACTTGCCTTCAAAATTCACGAAACTAGCACGCACATTCGATCCCTTCTACTTCGCTTCTCTGCCTTTCCTTTGGGGCTTCCACGACGATCTCAATAGGAAGGCCTCTTCCGCCATTGAATTTTGTCTCTACGCTGCTGTGTGTTCACTTTTTATTTCGACGCAAACAATCAAGCATGTGAAAAACAATGGCAATGCTTGCTCAGATCGTCACATGAATGCGCGCACATATGAAAAACCGCACTATTTATCAGTTGTGTCTGTTTCACGTCTCCCAGCGGCCAAGCCAGCATATTTGCGATTCACCATTGTGTACCTATTGTTTAAGTTTATAAATGTTCACCCATCCGCGCTAATGTATGAGTTTGCTCGCAAGGGTAATTTAAAGATTTGCGTGCCCTTGGCAACACGCAAATCAATAAGCTAGACAAGCCAATATCATTATTTGAATGATGATGGAATAAAAGATTCCACAAGATCGCTGTGAAACTGGGACAACAAAAGTGCCTCCATCCCACAGACCATAACTATGGATGGTCTGTGATGCAGGCTAAGATGTGGTGAGCTTTGCACACACAATCTGTGTCACCGAAAAACATTGTGTCCCCCTCCCCCAAGATTTTGCTATAAAGAAAAACTGCCCTTTTTCCGGAAGTGCCCCTTTTAGCTTAATGAAAAGTGCCCTTGAAGTATCCTGCCCCCCATTTTTAAGATGCTTCCTACGACCCTTGATTTGCATTTGCACACACAATCTGTATCACCGAAGACCATCTAATGATAGAGATCAGTGTGGCACACACAACGTTGTGTCACCGAAAAACATCTATTGAGTGAGGTGAGTTTTGCACACACAATCTGTATCACCGAAAACATCTATTGATAGATGTGAGATTTACACATCCAAACTGTGGCACGGAGAAACATCTATTGATAAGCAAGCAGAAGATGCTTTTGAATTTTCTAAGGGACCGATTATATGAGTCTCTGAGTAATCTGATAATTTAAAGAAACTGTCAGTGCTGGCTCAAATTCTTAGTTTCTTGTAAAAAATACGTGCATTGCAACCCTGTTTGGCAACTCAAGGGCACTTCCTCATTTATGGCATGTCAATTCAACAGCCCCGCACTGGAGTAAACAGTATTGGCACTGAATTTGAACAATGTTAGCAGGAGTCAGCTGATTAGCATAGTATATTTTGAGAACACTGCCTTTTTAGAGGGGCTGACCCGTCTATAGTTAAGGGTCCTTTTAAAATTCAGTACTTAACGGTCCTAGGGGTCATAGGGGTCTCAGGGTCATAGGGTCCGGTTTTTCCGGTATGCCATTTATAGTGACATTACATATCCATAGATTTCATTTTGTTTGTCTAAAAATTTGGATGGGGCGACACAGGGCCGAAGCCAGTGGGGGGCCGGGAGCGGAGCGACCCCCCAGCAGGCTGTTTGTCGGAAATTTCACTCTACCTGTCGGATTTTTTCGTGATTTACAGTTCCACCTTTAAAAGATTTTGTCGGAGAAATGATGCATTGAGCACGAATTTATTAACGTTCGAGGATAATTAAATGACGACATGAATTTTGAATCTGCAGCTTGCTTCATATTCACTAATTTTGAAGGTAGCAAGGTTGGATTGCAAAATAACTCTAAATTTTGATTATTGAAGGAGTACATCAGTCATTTTACGCATGATTTGAACGTATGTTCCTACAACTTGCGTTGTTGCTGTTGTTGTTGTTGTTGCTTTTGTCGTCGGAAAATTTTGGCTCTTTGCCCCCCTATGAATACATGGCTGGTATTGGCCCTGGGGCGACAGTTACACCTGTGCATGTTGGGTTGGGGGCCATTAGCAATTACCGACCCCGGTCCCCCGGCCCCATAAAACTTATGATTGAAAGTTAAAACATTGACCCCCATTTTTGCTCGCTCCGCTCCGCTCGCATCTAATTTCGTTCCGACAGGCCTGCAATACAATGTTTACTTGCCCCACGTAAAATCCTGGGGCCAAAATTTTTTGCAACCTTGTTTTGGCGCGCACTTCGCTATCTTGCTCTCTGTCGTATGTGTTATGCGATGAAGTATAGTTTTGATCACGTGAATTTTATCGAGAAGTAAGAGAAACCAAATCATTAATTTGCGGTTGCCCAGGACAACCAGCAAATTATCAATTTACCTTGAAAAGGTTTGTACACTGCGGGCTTGGCCGAGCTTAGGCGCAGTCACGTGACGGGTTTCAGCCAATAACCGTTTGTAAAATCTGGGAAATAAACGCATGTTCGTTCTGGCTCATATCCCCCGATGTTTGCTAAAAAGGGACAATATTATCTGCACACGCAACATCACTACATCACTTCGATTTATATTTTTACATTTATGTCGGTCTTTGTAGAAAGAAGTAGGATGTAAGAAACTGTCTCGTGAAAACCTACCAGCAGGTGTAAGGTTATTCGTTGAAGGAAAGGTCGACAACAGAAACTGCAGCGGATATGAGGGGTATGAGACATGAGGGTATGAATGCATGAAGAACTACTACTATCAGAGACCTGAACATAAGCGTACGGGAAGAAAACATCTAGGGGGGCTGCCTGTTGAAAAGTCTATTGTTTACGAATTTTTTTGCCCGACTTGCGGCGAAATATTGCCCGAAATAAGCAGATTTTTCTAAATTTTTCGAATGTTGGGGGGGCTGCCGCCCCCAGCCCCCCCGGCTCGTACGCTTATGGACCTGAATGCATCAACAACGATCGGATCGGGCAACAAAAGCCAGCTAATCATAGTAAAATGCCCAAGGTTTTATTTNGGACAACCAGCAAATTATCAATTTACCTTGAAAAGGTTTGTACACTGCGGGCTTGGCCGAGCTTAGGCGCAGTCACGTGACGGGTTTCAGCCAATAACCGTTTGTAAAATCTGGGAAATAAACGCATGTTCGTTCTGGCTCATATCCCCCGATGTTTGCTAAAAAGGGACAATAT
Source organism: Aurelia aurita (assembly GCA_004194415.1). Classification (NCBI taxonomy): domain Eukaryota; kingdom Metazoa; phylum Cnidaria; class Scyphozoa; order Semaeostomeae; family Ulmaridae; genus Aurelia; species Aurelia aurita. The sequence goes on along the minus strand of REGM01000073.1, from coordinate 336,524 downwards.
TATCTGCACACGCAACATCACTACATCACTTCGATTTATATTTTTACATTTATGTCGGTCTTTGTAGAAAGAAGTAGGATGTAAGAAACTGTCTCGTGAAAACCTACCAGCAGGTGTAAGGTTATTCGTTGAAGGAAAGGTCGACAACAGAAACTGCAGCGGATATGAGGGGTATGAGACATGAGGGTATGAATGCATGAAGAACTACTACTATCAGAGACCTGAACATAAGCGTACGGGAAGAAAACATCTAGGGGGGCTGCCTGTTGAAAAGTCTATTGTTTACGAATTTTTTTGCCCGACTTGCGGCGGAATATTGCCCGAAATAAGCAGATTTTTCTAAATTTTTCGAATGTTGGGGGGGCTGCCGCCCCCAGCCCCCCCGGCTCGTACGCTTATGGACCTGAATGCATCAACAACGATCGGATCGGGCAACAAAAGCCAGCTAATCATAGTTAAATGCCTAAGTTTTTATTTTATTTATAATTTATCACAACAACTTGAAACTGCGTGACAACCACATTTTAAAAGCGACGACATCGGCATTAGCCAAATCATTCTGAGATGAAAGGCCAGTACTTCCCAAAAGGCCGGTCACTCTTTAAACAAGCAGATGCCTTTAAAAAAAGAATTATCGACCAATAACTGCTTTACCATCGATATAAAAAATCTTCGAACGTATAATGCAAAATCAAATGCTACCATTTATCCAAAGATTCCTGTCTCCACTTCTTTGTGGCTTTCGAGAGGGCTGTGGCACACAGCATGCATGCACTTCTGCGTCTAATAGAAACATGTAACAAGTCAATGGACAGTGGAGGCGTCGCAGGGGCTGTTTTGACTAGCCTGCGTGCAGCCTCAAGCTCCTCCTCACAGGAAAAGTAGGAGTTTGAAGCTGAAAACTACTTTTCCTTTGAGGAGGAGTTTGAGGCTGCACGCAGACCTTTTTTTTTGTTTTGACAGACCTTTCGAAGGCCTTCGATTGTCTAAATCACGAATTATTAATCGCAAAATTGAATGCGTATGGTTTCAGCAGATCTGCCTTGCTGTTCGTGCATAGCTATCTCGATAACAGGAAGCAGAGGGTAAAGGTGAATAGGCTGCGGTGCGACCCTATTTTCCTCCCCCGTAGAGGTCGCACCGCAGACTAAAAGGTGAATAGTTCGTTCAGTAGGTGGACAAAAACCATTTTGGGCGTCCCACAAGGTTCAGTCTTGGAACCCATTTTGTTTAACATATATAACGACGTGTTTCTGTTCCTGGAGGAGAACGAAGTCTGCAATTACGCGGACGATACAACAATTTATGCATGATGTCCTAATGTCGAGACTTTTATCGCAAAATTAGAGAATTATGCCCTGATAATAAGTGAATGGTTTCCAAACAATCTTATGAAGCTGAATGAAGATAAATGTCATCTGAAGATTTTAGGTGGAAAAACCAACGAAGTCTCTGTCAAAATAGGAGATGCTAGCTTTAAACAACATGTCAAAACCCTTTGCAAAAAGCCAGCCAAAAACTTAATGCCGTTGCCAGAATATCCTGCCACACTACACGGACACGGAAAACGGAAAAACTAAAGCAGGTGATGCAAGCATTTGTCCTATCTCACTTTAGCTACTGCCCACTTGTCTCTGAGTACTGAAATACGACGATATAACTGTTCGTCAGCAAAATGAAATTGAATGTATTAGCGGGGGCATTCTTAGAATAACGCGTAAAGAGAACAAAAGGTGCTGGGGACTCTAAATCTCAAGTATTTTCAGCCTGTTTGTCGTCAGAAAACAAGTTCAGATGATAGCAGGACCCCGGAAGCTAAATGCTTTGTTCCTCGTTGCCATGGACGTATCTTGTGATGAAAATAGGTTGTTTGTTGTTTTTGTTGGTTTGTACCAAATACTGATTACGAGACTATGTTCGAACCAGAGAGCGAGGAACGGGGAACAGGGGAAAGAACGGGGANAAAGGCCGGTCACTCTTTAAACAAGCAGATGCCTTTAAAAAAAGAATTATCGACCAATAACTGCTTTACCATCGATATAAAAAATCTTCGAACGTATAATGCAAAATCAAATGCTACCATTTATCCAAAGATTCCTGTCTCCACTTCTTTGTGGCTTTCGAGAGGGCTGTGGCACACAGCATGCATGCACTTCTGCGTCTAATAGAAACATGTAACAAGTCAATGGACAGTGGAGGCGTCGCAGGGGCTGTTTTGACTAGCCTGCGTGCAGCCTCAAGCTCCTCCTCACAGGAAAAGTAGGAGTTTGAAGCTGAAAACTACTTTTCCTTTGAGGAGGAGTTTGAGGCTGCACGCAGACCTTTTTTTTTTTGTTTTGACAGACCTTTCGAAGGCCTTCGATTGTCTAAATCACGAATTATTAATCGCAAAATTGAATGCGTATGGTTTCAGCAGATCTGCCTTGCTGTTCGTGCATAGCTATCTCGATAACAGGAAGCAGAGGGTAAAGGTGAATAGGCTGCGGTGCGACCCTATTTTCCTCCCCCGTAGAGGTCGCACCGCAGACTAAAAGGTGAATAGTTCGTTCAGTAGGTGGACAAAAACCATTTTGGGCGTCCCACAAGGTTCAGTCTTGGAACCCATTTTGTTTAACATAGTCTCTGTCAAAATAGGAGATGCTAGCTTTAAACAACATGTCAAAACCCTTTGCAAAAAGCCAGCCAAAAACTTAATGCCGTTGCCAGAATATCCTGCCACACTACACGGACACGGAAAACGGAAAAACTAAAGCAGGTGATGCAAGCATTTGTCCTATCTCACTTTAACTACTGCTCACTTGTCTCTGAGTACTGAAATACGACGATATAACTGTTCGTCAGCAAAATGAAATTGAATGTATTAGCGGGGCATTCTTAGAATAACGCGTAAAGAGAACAAAAGGTGCTGGGGACTCTAAATCTCAAGTATTTTCAGCCTGTTTGTCGTCAGAAAACAAGTTCAGATGATAGCAGGACCCCGGAAGCTAAATGCTTTGTTCCTCGTTGCCATGGACGTATCTTGTGATGAAAATAGGTTGTTTGTTGTTTTTGTTGGTTTGTACCAAATACTGATTACGAGACTATGTTCGAACCAGAGAGCGAGGAACGGGGAACAGGGGAAAGAACGGGGAACGGGTCAGGGAAACAACAAGTCCAAGGGAATGACTTGACATGGTTTTAGCCTGTAAAGAAACATTGGGAGCACACATCTAGAGTAGAGTTATTGTCACGAATGCGGCAAAATATCATTCCTTAGCAGAAACTATTTTACAAAGTGCCCTTCTTGAGAACATTCTGAAACGAGCACTGAAAGTAATAAATGTCAATAATCTGAAACTAAAGGAATCTAAAGTTCAATCTGAAACAGGGAAGACGACATTCCACTTAAGCGCAAGTGGCGTCGTGCTACACGAGGGGTGTATCATTTTCTAAAAAAAGCTTACGAGAGTTTTTAAAATAATTAGGATTTTGGGAATTTTTTAGGGATTCTTCGTGAAATATGAAAGGATTTTTATGAAAGGCGTACGAAAGTTTCACGAAGTGACATGCCCCTTGGTGCTACACTCCCGTCACAAAAGCATCCGGACAGCCGAAACAAAATGGTATCGAAATTTGACTGTTTGCCTCGTGGAGGGGGCGGGGGTAAACGACTTGTGGATGGACGGGGGTCTGCCGCCCGGTTTTCAGAAAGCTGCCCAATTGCCTTCGTACCCACTTTTATGATGAATTTTGAAATTTAGATCATTTAGATGAGATATTAATCGTTAATCTCTAACTGTAAATACTGAAAACGCCATAGAATATAAGCACTAAGCGAATCGGGCTGTGCCCTTCGTCAGTAGTAAAGAAACTTAGCAGAAACGAAGATTATAGAAAAGAAAGAATGTTTAATAGAATGATTGGATCGAGCAAGCAACGGAAGAATGTGACGAGCGAAAATAGAATGCTCAGAAGCAAGAGGAAATGAAACTATAAAAAGGAAACTTGCTTATTGAGACCTTTCGGAACATGTGTGTCCAGTTTAAAAATAATTCTTTTTTCTAATGTCGTTCTTTTCCGCGAATCTATAGGAGCATCTAACAGTCCGATAATGGTCATATCTTGAATGGAATGTCCCGTCGAATTAAAATGTTGCGAAACATTAATGTCACTCTGGTCCTTTTTTTCTATCATCTTCATGAAGCTTATGCTCCACGTTCCTCAGGTGTTCCCCAAATCATGAGATATTACTTTGACTAGATATCATGAATAGATGAGATATTACTTTGACTGAAGGACATATTTGTTAAAATCATATGGTTAAATGGCGATATGTTTATGCAGTCTGACGATTTTATTTTTGGAGATTCTTAACAACTTCTTTGGAATTATTTTGAAAAATAAAGTTTTCACAGTTGATATGTATACAGCCACCCGCAGCAGCCAGTGCAAAGATAGCTTGCGTCACCCCTCGTTATGGTCTGTGGCGCAGGCTAGTGCGAAGATGGCATTGAAATGCTGTATTCTAGTTCCTATGACAACATCATGCACAAGAGGTCATCCTAACCAAAACGCGGCTAAATTAATGTTTGATGGCCTAAAAGTTTGAAAGTAACGAAAACAACTGGATCCATGAACGTATACAGTCTTCAACTTCATCAAAAGCTATGTAAGTTTCAATACTTTGCTACGCCATAACTAAGTAATGCAGTCAGGGAAAGTTTCTCAATCAGAGGTAGTAGCTACCTTTTATTATAAGCAGGTCACACAGGAAGGAGGGCTGGCGGCGGCATCAAAATGGCTAGCCTGATATTATTATATATTTTGAGAGAAGAAAGTTGAGTGACTAGTTGAGTACTAGGCCTAGGTAACAACACTCGAATAATGCATGAAATTTTTTCTTCTTTATTTTGCGTTACTAAGGTGGAGGTGAAGTTGCGGTTTTTAGCGCCAAGCGCTGGGGATCATCGCAGCCAGAAGTAGCTAAAAGCGCTCTAATAAAGTCTGTGTCTGTGACTGACGCCCTAACAAGTGGTGTGGTGGAGCTTGTGAAAAAACTTTAAGTTTAACCCTGTCCGCTCAGACTGCATTTCTTGCTGTGCGCGGGGAAGATCTTCCCCGTGCCACTTTGGTTAAAACAATAGAGTCTATTGTTTACTTATTGTTCTCAAATGCACACTTCCCCGCTCCAGATTGGAAAGTTTGCCAAGTAAGTGCGTGGGGAATTTGCGGGGGATTTTTTCATCTGCGCGGTTAGGAGCATGGTGAAATTAAAAAGTGCGCGGAGGATTAATCCCCCGCGCATGTCAAACTTTTCAATCTGGTCCCCGCTTAAGAAACCGCGAGTACTGTCTGGCAGTGTCCGCCTGACTGTTTTGGATGCAAAGTCAGTAGATTACAACACAACGCCACAACATCTACTTTGCTTCCTGTATGGAAACTATGGTACTTGCACACTCAATAAAAGAATTGGGTATATTCAAAATATACAATAAATAACAGAGGACTCTGAGATCGTGGGAAAATCCCTTACTTTCCATACAGGCTTTGGTTTACAAAATAACTGTGCTATGAAGAGAAATATCTCCATTTTCAGACAAAACTACCGAAAAATCTCTTTTTGCATTTTGCTTGCGAAACGATAAAGTCAACACTCAACACACCACAACGAGTTGTAAATAAACATGTATATGTTTGCTGTTATGTTCTTTGAAAATGGGTTTCAAAATCAACCAAATTCATACGCATGGGCTTGAAATTTCCTGATATTCATGCAAATGTGTTCGAAATTCTCGAAAATCACGTCATACAAATGGGTCCTTTTGTCACAGTCCAGATTCAGGTCGGATCATGGTCACAATGAAGTACCCCTCTGGGTGTATACCATTTCCTTCAGGAGATATAGTCCGAAGGCTAGATTGAGTTTTGTTCATGCAGTATTCCCACTGTGTTTACAACTATGTCCTTCGTTCATTCTAGTACCATTTTATCTTTCTGTTTACACACATGTGTCCCTCCTGTAAAAAGCTTTTCCTGGTAATGCACATTTGGGATATTTTGATTTTCTGTAAAATTGGAATATGTAGTATTTTGCTCTTAACTGAAGATGGATATGGTGTTACCAAGAGAAGTCTTATGAATTAGAATCTGTTTTCATTTTATTACATTTCTTGCAATAGTTCTGTTCCTGAGAAATTTTTGTAACCGGCCTATGTTTGCATTATTCAACACAAGTTTCAAGGTCTGCACCACTTGCCCTATTGTTTTTAAAATATTCATCCATTTTAGGAATTCTTATGGACGACCACCATCAGGTTTGGGAGGAAGAGGAGCTGGTAAAAATCTATCAACTTGTATCCTTTCATTTTCACTATCCTCCACAAGCCATTATTTGAAAGTTGCATCAAGCAACAGAACCATTTGCTAGATATTTTCATCTAACGATGGTCTCAGCAAATCGCCAGGTAGAATCCGACAGGGAAGAAGCAGGAATAAATACATTGCAATAACATACATAGCCAGACTGTATATTTGTACCAATAACTTTATAAATCTTAGCCAAATTTACACCTTTTTTATACAATATGTTGGCTTATTAATACATAATTTGTTAAGACATACTGTATGATTCTTAACCAAGTGATAGCAATGGGAAGACCACCACCAGGTAAACTGAATGCTTATTTGTGAGAAAACATGTCTAATTGTCTATGTGTACTTTACCGTATACTACGTATACTGTAAAAAGTCACTGGTCAACAGTTTGTCTCCAACGTAATATTTGATTTATGAATTTGTGTTGGTGCAAATAAGATTGGACCAACTACTTTGTTGGAAAACAATGATTTCTTAACCAAATTCATGGTTCATGTAGCTTTTTTAGTAGAATACCATAACCTTTTGGCCAGAAATAGCACATGATTTGGTCAAAGTGCTTTTATTGATAGGTAGCTTTTTAATCTTGATAGACCTTTTTAATGGCTCTCATTCGGTTGCAGCATTTGGCAATGTAGTAATATTTATTTGCAAAAAATGCCAGTTTATATCAAAACATGCAATGACAGTTTTCAAGAAATTGATCAATCATAAATAAACACTTTCTTGGGCCAACCTGTGCTTTCTAGGAAAAGTATATTTTTACCGTGGTTTTGGCATTTTCTTTCCGCAAATCTCATTTCTCTGTAAATACAGTTGATATACGGTACTGATTTCTGCAAAATAGATTTCGTTAGTTTTATGTTGTACTTGACGAACATAAATTTGAAAAAATCTTGCATTCAGAAAATCGTTGAAAACGTTTTCAACCTTGGGGTTTCTTTGTTTTGCCCACTTGTAAGTCTGTACGACTACAATCCTGGCCAAAATAAGTTGGGACATGGGCAAATTTCAGTGTTGCTGTGATGTTTCCTAAAATCTCAAGACAAAAACGTACATTTAGAACCTTCCAGTGGCGAAGAGCATAGCCTCCAAATCTTTTCTTTTGTCCAAAACTCCCCTGGGGTTCTGCTCCATGCTCTGATCAGATCACATTTTCTCCTAAAATTGACCAATCAGGTGCCGTCATTGTATTTACTTCCGCGTTTCGCAGCAAGGCTTAGGCCATTTTTGACCGTTTTGACCACCATCCCAAAAAAAAGATTGCACGCTCGGGTAAACCGATTTTCATCAAAATTTCAACTGGAGAAGATTCTCCATGCTTTGGACCATCAGTGTTTTCAGCATCGCCGTGCGATCGCAACAAATAGCCGATCTGTGGCATTTTGAAACTCATTGCAGCCATTCATGGGCCTTTATGGGTAACAGATTCCACAAAAATTACCAAAAAGAGGAGCACGAACTGAAAATGTGAAGCAGCACTAGTGCATAAACTCACCTCAACTGGTTTTGATAACAAATATTCACTTTTTCCGCCGCAATCTACTGCAGTTTCACCAACAAATCGTTCACATCGCTTCTTTCGCGACAACATAATTTAGTCAACAAGAAAAGGCGGGAAAACTTCAATGATCAGCTCCATGCCATCGTCGAATAACATACCATTCCAATGAACTGTAATATGGATCGACAGTAAATAACAAATATATGAAATTGCCACATTCAAGCATGGGAAGAGCTGTACATGCAATGTGGCCAGAAAGAACGATTTCGTGATGTGCTCTTCGCTTTTCAATAAACCTTGCTCTTATTCCTCTATCCAACTTGGGCCATCCTTGCAAGTTTACCAACAATAAATCAACCAAAACGTAGTACGAATTTATGAATAACATCCCTTACTTTTAGCGCAAGAGAAATGACTATTGTCTTACACTGTAGCAGGTACATGAAATAGAAATGAAATGCTGGGTTTAATGTACGTACGAATAACAACAAATGGAAGAAATATACATTTTGTTTTCATTGTGAAAAAATAGATTGGTCATTTTGACAAGTCAACATTTGAAATACTATTTTTAAAGCTCCTTGAAATCAATTTCACATTCTGTCCGGATATCGCAGAAAAATATCTTATCTTTTAGAAGTCCTCCGTTAGGAAATCACCCCTTTACAGTTAAACAACACAGCAGAATCAGAGCAAAGCTGAANTTATGTAGTTTCCATATTCCCCGATTCCCCGATTCCCCCTTTTAGTAATTTTTAATCTGCCCGATTGTGGAATCCACGTTGAACATACGAGTTAGGTTGTTGAAATTTTGAAACTTAGAGGCCAAGAGCTATCGACTGATATGCTTCTTTCCTCTGTAAAGCTTCTAGTCTCCATATTCCCCATTTTAGTAATTTTTCACAAACTGCACGTTTGACTGAGTATTCTGGCTAGATCCCTTGGGGGATTTTCTTGAATTTTGTGCAGTAGACTTGTATATAGTATTTGTTTAAGATACCACAAACTCCATACCGATATCTCTTACCGTTTCCATATTCCCCGATTCCCTGATTCCCCGGTTCCCCGGTTCCCCTTTCCCCGGTTCCCCATTCCCTATTTTAGTAATAGCCCAAGATGATGTCTTTGGTGACTTTAATACCTGATTGCTGATAACAATCGGCCTGGCCTAATTTTCTTATAAAACAAAAACATGCTACCTTAATTTTTGTCAAAACTTTGTGAAAATTAGAATTTGCCTTCTTTATACATATATTATTTAGTCCCTCCAGCAATGGGCGTTACCCCTATTTTTATTCACAAGGGGGCGTTTTCCAGCAAAGTAAAGAGCGTGGCACAAAAAATTTTCCGGGGGCTGCGCTCCCGGACCCCCGGAACTCTTGCGCCTACGGCGCATAAGCCCCCTCTCAGCGCCTGCGGCGCAGAGCATGACCAACCATTTTCACCCAGCTTCGCCACTGGGACCTTCTGATGCCCCATTCCCCCTAATTAAATGTTGCCTAGGGCGAGTGACGTTTTATTCAAGCAACATTGAAACGGGGGGAACGGAATCAAAGGTCGAAGTAGTGCAATTGTGTGATTTGTCCCAAGTATTTTGACCAAGATTGTAGTACCTGTGTCCTATGCTGCAAAATTTCATTCTTTAACATTGTAAGTGGCCGTACCTGCTCGTTATGTCTCTATGAATAGTTCAGAACACGCTGCACAGCTACGAAGAGGAACAAGGGGAGTTATTAAAACAACAGCCTCGGCTTCTTTTGATTGACATACCAGTGCAAAGCGATTAGCGATTGCTAACAAAGGAATTCTGTCAAGCAACAAATCAAAACAAGCAAAGCCTCAAAAGATGCCTTGAGGCCTGTGTGGCTAACTATCGTGCTGTGTACGCGAAAAGGGATTGTTAAGAGAATTCATGCGTATATATCGAAAGCAGAAGGATAAATCTAAGCATCTGCCTCGGGAATTTTGTTTATTTGCTTCAGAAGCTTGGCATTAAATGTTTGAATTGCGCCCAAAATATATGAAAGTTGTAATGCCTACTGCTCAGCTTTTCGATAAAAGGGGAGGCGCCAGCCCTAAATTAGTGGGGTGGACACGGAATAGAATTTATGGCTATAGGGTATACTTAACTTTTTTGTACATCGCTTTTAGTTCAGAATAAATAACGACCCGAGAAAAGTGGGTTGATGGACATTCCCCCCCAGTCCACCCCTTGGCGCTGCCCTTAGTTGATAATATTGATCAACAGGCATTTAGGCGATACACATTACTGTTAATCGTGCTTTTATCAGCCTCTGACATATATATGGTAATATACAATGGCGGGCACTAGGGGGCGAGGGGATGTGGTCGCCCCCCAATGTTGAGTAGAACAAAGATCTTTTGTTTGAACACAATAGATATAAACGCTTTTCAACTGAAACAATAGCTTCGCCCCCAATATTTGCCAAAGTGTCCGCCACTGGTAATAAAATATAGAATGCAGAATAACGGAAACTCTTTATTGAAATTAATTTAAACATTAAAGTATCGAAACTTTTGGTTATAAGCTACTTTTCAATATTTTTCATTTTCTGAAACAAACATACCGTAAAAGCTCTATTAAGCCCCGGGGGGCTTGTTTAATTTCGGAGACTCCAGAGGGTGGCTTAAAAGAGAGGGGGCTTATTAGAGAGGGGGGACATGACACTCAAAAAGTCACATGACAAGGCTATAGCGATAGCTTTTAGGTATTTTACCTCATATTTTGAGGAGTCATCATACACTTTTATGAGTCAAATTCACAAATTCAACTCAGTTTTAATCCCAAACCATATCAAAATTGACATCCAGACCTGTTTTATCTGGGTTTTATCTAGTAAACGGAAAATCTTCGGTATCCTTTCGCATTTGATATAAGTGGGAGGGGGCTTATTTATAATTTTGTCTCAGAAGGGAGGGGCTTATTAGAGAGGGGGCTTATTAGAGAGGGAGGCTTAATAGAGAGAGGGGGGCTAAATAGAGCTTTTACGGTAGGCAGGGATAATGCAGAGACGCAATACCAAGTTTTCAATTCTGATATGTTTTTTAGCTGAGCTACGCAAAAATAGCTGCTCGTAGACTTATTACATGTGTCACTGTTTTCACTCTATTACCCCTAATTTCATTCTATTCTATTTCAACTTTTTTATGCGTGATAGCCCTGTCGGTCCAAATGCCAAATAAATACAAGGGGGCATGCCAAATAAATACAAGGGGGCATGCCAAATAAATACAAGTAAAAAATTACATGTGCAATTGCGAAAATTAGGAAAAGAAAAGGGTTCTGATTAATGGAAAGGTGCAGTGGTAAATAGCCTTGTTTATAAATAGAACAAAGAAAATGCGTAGACACAGCATTGTTTCTTTGACTATTTATTGTTCACGGCGCTTGTGCAACTTCTATTTGGATGGGATGTTTTTAGATTATTGTGCTCTTTGCATATGCAAGCTTTTCCTTGCACAAACCCTTTAAGTTCTACCAATGAGTTTAAATACGACACTCACGTCTTCCGACACCCTAAACATGAAACCCACCAACAATAAATAATAATTAAATTCAATGGAGCATCAGCATCATCAACATCATCATCATCATCATCATCATCATCATCATCATCATCATCATCATCATCATCATCATCATCATTATCATCCATTTATTTACTGTAGGCGAAAGCTAATTTAAGCTAATTAGAGCTAATTTAAGCCTACTTTACATAATATATAATTTTGCCAGATAAATATTAATACTAATTAATTACATCAGGATAAAGACATAATAAAATTCTATCCTGTTCGGAACCCAACCTGTGGTACATATACTTTGGTACTTTGCCTAACTTGGAGTGCGTTGTTTTGGACCAACACAACAACTGCTTCGATTATGGAAACATTCTGTTGGTCTGCGTAGCGAATTTGCTTCGCTTTTGATTAGTGAAGATGGCGAATCAACAGCGGTACCAGTTCGATAATCTTGCTTCGCAACACATGATTGTTCTTTTAGAAACTTATGTCAGTTTTACGATTTATGATAGCTTTTTATTTTACTGAACAGTATTTTTTTGTCAACTTCTTTTAATTCGATTTATCTAGCTATACATATTTACATATATACAACTAATCTAAATCGAATCTACAAATGACTAAATTAAGAAATTAAGAGATAAGTTAAATATTCAAATCTAAATGGACAATATATGGAAAAAATTTCCTGGATATCGTTGAATTGACTGACGTTNTACTTTGGTACTTTGCCTAACTTGGAGTGCGTTGTTTTGGACCAACACAACAACTGCTTCGATTATGGAAACATTCTGTTGGTCTGCGTAGCGAATTTGCTTCGCTTTTGATTAGTGAAGATGGCGAATCAACAGCGGTACCAGTTCGATAATCTTGCTTCGCAACACATGATTGTTCTTTTAGAAACTTATGTCAGTTTTACGATTTATGATCTACATCTACAAATGACTAAATTAAGAAATTAAGAGATAAGTTAAATATTCAAATCTAAATGGACAATATATGGAAAAAATTTCTTGGATATCGTTGAATTGACTGACGTTGCATTTACAGATAGGGCCATGTCCATACCATTGTTTTATCATATTTTTGAAACTATTTATGCTTTCGGTTGATTTATTTCGCTCGGCAAACAATTCCATAGCTAAGGTCTCATATGGCTCTAAGGCTTTTGGAACCAAAGTTTACTTGATTTGGCCGAAAATGATCAAAGTTGTTCGGATTTCGCAACGAATAATTCAAAGTCAAACTGCAGCAACAGACATAGTTGCCTGTTTGTTCCCTTGTGATGTGGATTGGAAGAGAGGCTGACTCGTTTGATGTCTTGTGTCACGAAGCAAATCCTTCTTTTAGATCTTATTGTGTTGGTTCCAAAAGGCGAAACGATTTTGCAGCACGGAAAGGTTGTGTTGGTTCAAACAAATACACCCTTGGACTCATATCATAAGTGTAGACTGTGCGTAGACTTATGACTTTCGTCCAAGTTATCGCTGCTAATACCTTAACTATTACCCCATCATTGCTCAATATAGGATTCATAATCTTACTGACACAAAAGCTGGACTAATTTTCTGATCTGTTTTCCTTTTCTGTCGTGGCAATTACTCTACAGTATTCAAATGAATAACAGTGAAAGACTTTCACTTTATTGTTTGTTTTCCCGTCTTCCAGCACTAGAAACTTTTAGCCGGTTTGTCATTGGGGTTTTACTTAGGCCATGTGCCATCACTGAAGTATCAAATTTAGTCTGATTTCTGTGTACCGTAAAAACTCTATTAAGCACCCGGGGGCTTATTTAATTTTGGAAACTACAGAGGGGGCTTAATTCATCAAGTCAAATGACAAGGCTATAAAATGTTAGCTTTTTGGGTCTTTTTTATCCTCATACATTTAGGAATCAACATACAATTTTGCGATTCAAATACACGAATTCAACGCAGTTTTAATAAAAAAACGATATGAAAATCAACATTTGAATTGTTTTAGCTAAATAAATTGAAAACCGTTGGTAAACTTTTGCATTGGATACTAGAGGGGACTTGATAGAGAGGGTGCTTAGTTAAACTTTTGCTTGGTAGGGAGGGGCTTAATGGAGGGGGGCTAAATGGAGCTTTGACGGTAGTCGTAGTTACAGCGTCCGGCAAATCTATCAGTAGCTAGCGATAACTACGATGTGGTACGCGTAGATGACACCGCACCGGTCCGTTACTTCTAGTTAGTAATTCTAAATGTATCTAATTTTCATCTCTGAAAAAATAACACCCCCATAACAATGCTTTAAAGGGTACCATGTTATATACTGTGTGTCTGTAGTCCACTCCAAACAAGTAGGTCGATGTGTAGCTGAATAACGGGCATTCAGGTTGGAGTAAAAACAATTTACGTGCCACCATCCTCCGTTGAACATAACAGCACAGTTTGTGTCATCAGAAGAGTCATTATCTCTATCCTTTGTACTAAACATACTTCCGTCAATATAATGGTAGCCGTAGTCCCCATCTGGTAGCAATCCGTTGCCTGCTGTGCTTTTTATTTTGTTGTATGATTTTATATTTATCGTATAATTCGACCATTCCCCATCCACTCTAAAGTCGTTATATTCTGAAAAGAATGTCGTGGAAGCTTCTTGAATAGGAATGACGTCACATCTTAATATAACTTTACGACGAGGCCGAGAAGTTAGCAGGCTGATTTTATCCAGTCCAAGCCATAAATTGCCATCGAGTGCGCCAAATCCGTTTTTATAGTGAATCCAAGTTCGGTTAAAGTCCACTGTATCGTCTACCCTTCTCTGGAACACAATCCAGCCTTTATCTTCAGTTGTAAGATCACAATTCACAGGGAATGCATTGCGCGGGCTATTGTCTGGTGTTACTAAGAACACTCCACTCTTGTTAAAACCAGCCTCCTTCACTTTTTCGCAATCGGTCCAGGCTGCAAAATGGAAGTTATACTGGGATTGATTCAGGGAACATAGTTTGCTGTTACTGGGAAGGTTACTATTTTCAAAGATTAGTTTATTTCATCTTAAAGTGCATTGTAGAAATATGATTCACTTATACCCCATTTACATTGACAAAGTTAAACCAGCTTTCTAAGCCAATCTATTAATCAAATCAAACCAGCTCAAATCAAATAGATCAAGTCAAACCAATCAAAACATTTCTAAACCAATCAAGTGAATTTGATGTGTTGGATTGACCAATTAGATTGCAACGTTTGATAACCTGGTTTGGTTAAGCTGCTTTAACTTGCCAGTGTGAATGGGGTGTTATTTATTCCCAGATGGATCCAGGGGAAAGATAATCGACTTGGTTTCGAATACGGATGTGCCGCCCAGGAAAGAAATCCTGACCCATATTTACCGACCTATATAAATACCGACCCATGTAAAAATTTTCTTGTAAAAAAAACACGGTTAAAGTTAAGGAAACGAGTTGAAATATGTTTCGGAGTCCAAGACTAATTTCAGAAAATTTCTTGCATAATCTTTGCAGTAGTGCTCATATAGTCTCTTGGTTTTTGTTGATCTGAGAGTTTAATGTTTTTATAAAATAGTGTTATGTGAAAAAACTACTTGTAAAAGAACTGGATCTTGACTTGCTTTCCAGTTAGGACTAGACCAGCCCTTCTATTTTTGATTGAAACGCGCATCATAATATTTTTACTTTCGCATATGGTCATGACGTTTGTTCAACACACTGCGCTTAATACTCAGCATAAGAAATTCAATTAGACACAGCAAAACATCTTCATGCAGCCACAACGAAATAATAATGATATAATAATAATACGAATCTTTATACAGGATTTTACACTTCAACATGAAATGCTGTTATCAACGTGTGTCCTGATTAAATTAAATGGAAAAGACAAATACAAATACAAAGTAAAAAACCTAACCTACTATAAAAATCTCTAAAAATAAAATTTTCTTTGATATCGATTATGAGTTATTTAGAATGGTGATAAAATATATTACATAAGAATTTAAAACTGTTCAGCTAAAATGTTTCTTGAGAAGTTTACCGTAGTCCTTGAAGGATTCAGCTTTCCTGATGTCAATAGGCAGTTCGTTATAAATTTTAGCACCCATGAAGCGAAAGGACTTGCGGGCATATTCAGTCTTAATTTTAGGGAGTTTTAGCAAACATCGATTATTTCTTGTCTTCGTTTCGTGTTCTTGGACTTCAAAGTACCCTCGGAAAATATCGCATGTTTCTCTGTCTATGCACTTGCGGACGAGTTTACATGCTCGGATGCTATTTGCACTTGCAACGGATAGAATGTCTGAATCAGTTGAAGAATTTCCTTGAATTATTCTTAAGGAGCGATCATAAAAGGATGCGAGTCTTTTAGATTGGGTGGCAGTTAACTTCAGCTGCAAAATTCCGCAGTAAGTGAATGTAGGCAGAATCATTAAGCGATATATTGTCTTTGCAGAAGTCACATCAAGATAATCCCTGAGTTTTGCCAATAACCTTAATCTGCCTGATGCACGTTTATAACATTTCTCAAAGTGTGAATTAAGACTTAATGAGCTGTCTACTTCGATGCCGAGATATTTGTAGCGGGTGGTATTCGATATGTTAGAGCCTCGGTACATGACGTTGAATGTCTCACTTTGTTTGGCTATCCTCTGCGATGTTCCGAAAAGTAGGGATTCAGTTTTTCCTTTATTCAGATTGATTATTAGAGCATTTTGGTCCAGCCATTCTGCTATCGCATTCATATCTTCGGAAAGCTTCGACTTAATTACCTTGATATCTTTATCGGCGACATAAATCACAGTGTCGTCAGCATACTTAACGATTTTTGCACTGCTGATTACATCTGTGATATCGTTAAGAAATATTATGAATAACAGGGGACCCAAGATTGAGCCTTGGGGCACTCCTGTTAGAACATCGTGTGCGTTGGATAGACAGTTGTCATAACTCACAACTACTGACCGGTGGAAAAGGTAATCTGTAAACCAATTAAGCTCTTTTTCACGGATTCCATATTGGGGTAGTTTCTCTATCAAATTTGAGTGACTTATCGTATCGAATGCTTTACTTAAGTCTATGAACGCTGCACCGACCAAATTCCCTTCGTCCACATATTTCCGTATGTTGTCCAATAAGAGGGTTGCTGCCAACTCCGTTGAGAGCTTAGGCTTAAATCCAAATTGAAAGGCAGATAGCAACTTATTTTGCTCGAGAAATTCCATGACTTGCCGATGCACAGCCTTTTCGATGATTTTCGATAAAACAGGAAGAACCGAAATCGGCCTGTAGTTGTCGAAACTTGAGCGGCAGCCAGACTTATGTATTGGTACAACTTTTGCAAGTTTCCAGTCTTCTGGAAAAAGGCCTGTCTGAAGTGAAAGATTAATAAGGTGTGTTAGAGGAGCTGAGATGGTACGTGCAGCATCCTTCAACAAACACGGTGGCAGATTGTCAATGACGGTTGACTTGTTGCGCTTAATAGATCTAAGATCTTTTTCGACTTCTAGCTTTGATACTGGCCGAAAATTGAATTTCTTGTCAGTTCTTTTGCGTACAGGCCTAGGGGGTCTCCAGGCAAAATTACACAACGGAATGGCTCTCTCTCGTAAAGTTGATATGATTGTTGTGAAGAAGTTACAAAAACCATTTGCCACCTTAATTGCATCGTTTGTTTTTTCACCTTGTAAATCAAAGGAGTGTATCGATGATCCTGTTCTTGCCTTTGTTGGGTATATAAACTTAATGGTCTTCCAAAACTGATTTGGATTCGTGGAGTTTTCTTTTAATAGATTTTGATGATACACTTCTTACACAGCGAAACACTTCTTACACAGTCAAAATGCTCAAATGTTTACTCGCATAAGAAATTTCCTATTGCTCAGGTAGATGTATTTTTGCAGGTATTTGGAATAGCTGTGCCACAAGGCATCAGAGGTAATGGCAATAAATTCCTGCAGGTCATTGCCGTATTCAATGCAAGAGAGCTGAAATGACGCAGTTTCCATTTTTTTCTGCAGTGGGCTTGTTTTATTGCATTGTCGTTGAGTTTCTAAGTTGACCTGATTTTTTTGCGATCATCACTAATCGTTCTCAATGTTGAATCGGGATGTGGGGAGCGGTGGACGAAATAAAAAGAGGTTCCAAATCTTTAAAATTTGTAGTGTAAAATTCCATTACCTCCTTCTTTGAATTGAATGGCTTGAAACTTTGTTGTAATTCTACCATGAACTTTTTCGATATCTTGATTATATTCGAAATGGCGGCATTTCTTATATTTGAGGCTGTGACGTCATCAAATTTTTATATCGTTAGCCAGAAGAGCGACAGATATTTGCTTGCCACCATATTGTAGACCTTCATGAAGTATGGTTTTTCCTGAAAATTAAACAAGTTTCCTCCAGTTTTTTTGAAGCAATAATGATTTGAGTTGTTTCAGAACATTACTTGAATTCTTTTCGAAAAAAGAAAAACGCCGCCATTTTGAAAAAATCAAGATATCAAAATATTTCGCGGTAGGATTACAGCAAAGTACCTTAATTTCCTTTCAAGCCATTCAATTCAAAGAAAGCTATAATAGAATTTCTCACCACCGTTTTAAAGATTTAAGCCCTATGTTACGAAATAGTATCGTCTGATAGAGCACGGGCTTTAGGAAACGCTGAATTAAAAATTAGATTTTCCAATGATACATCGAGTTTATCTTTTTCATTTCATTCGTGATACATCGAGCGCGAAGCGCGCGGCAGAGTGCCGTTTGAGTGGCATAATGGCTCTAGGTCATGTCACTCTGCCGCGCGCTGCGCCCTCGATGTATCAAGATTGAAATGAAAATGAAGAAACACTCGATGTATCATCGGAAAATCTAATCTTTAATTCAGAGTTTCCTAAAGCCCGTGGATAGAGCTTGACACTTAAGGGGAACTCTCCTTTTTGCCCTCTTAATCGTGGCTTGAACTTAACGAAAGATACTTATATTCTTGAGACGAAGTTTTTGATAACCCACTTATTCTTTTGATGGTTAAGACGTCTGATAGAGGCTAGCACGTCAGGTAACTCTCCCTCTTGTCCTCTTCATTGTGGCCTTACAGTTAAAGCAAGATACTTACTTGAGATGCAGTTTGGAGCGATTTTATTTACTTCACATTCATGACATGTATACGAAGGACATTCGCATGCATCCTGGCAAAGGACGTTCTTCCCACATGGCTTCAACTCATTACATACTTTTCCAATCTACAAAATAAAGTGATTTGAAAGAAATGATTGACTGATATTTTGTGTTTGGATTTTTGTTACCAATCTAAATTACCATGCAAGTGCAAAGGGGCCTTGTTAATTCACACATGAGCCCTACGTAGCACATATGTTAATTTTGTAACCTCTCCTAAGACCATCAGCTATCTATTCTTATTAGCCACCTGTTCTCTCTAAATTGGCTACAATGCACTTTCGCCATTGTTTAGCGAGCTAGTCGGTCTTCTGTTCTAACAATGCAATTCAATTCAGAACAATGCAATTCAACCTCTGTTATCATTGGTGAAATATAAAAGAACGTCAAACTAATTAGCTAAAACCTCACAGCTAAAGTTTTGCAAGAATGAACTTGAACAATCTGGTTCATTGCATTACTCGATAGTTTATTGAAACTTTGATACATTAGTGGCTAATATTGATGGTCTGGCTTTGAAAATATTCATCCTCAAAGTAAAACTTTTGCTACCACCCCAAAACCTGAGACTGACATTCAGACATCGAAGACCCAATAAAGACAAAGAGAAACGCTTGAGGCAAATGGATACTTGTCCTTTGATGATTAATTTTTTCATAAACAGGCCATCAATATTTGCCAGTTGTAAATTCGATCAGTGCCAAGAACCACATTTCAATCTTATTGTAAGGGAAACTTTGCTCATCATGTTTGAGCAAATTCACTGGAAGTTTTTGGGACACACGGTGATATTATTTACGTTATCTCTGTACATACCATGTGATTGTTGTATTCTGTTGACATAAATATCCATCCTTTTCTTGCAATAAGTTCAGCTTTGTCTGTTACATTTTCACTGGTTTTATTATTCAACTCACAAGCCATGTCCCCTCGCTCTTCATAGTTCACTGATTTGCATTGATCATTATGTAGGCATTTTTCTCGGCACTCGTTTACGTCAAGAAAAAAGAGCCTTTCGATAACAGCATTTGGCAGTGCAAAGTCATTCTTCTTTACTCCGAAGTCTCCAGAAGATTTGCATGGTAGACGTAAAATGCGGGTATATGTAGTGTGGATTAGTGTCACAAGGACCACTGATAACCTAGGGAGGATACAATGAATAAGAATTCGTAAAAATTCTCAAGACATATTGAGAAATTTTAAGAATTCTTAAGAATTTTTAAAAATACGTAAAGGATTTTGTCCAGTTAATTTTGCAACTTCAAGAGCCTAACTAGTAAATGAACGGAAATATAGCGATCTACTTATGGTCTTCCATAAGACTTTTGCCCTATTTGTGCAGCTGCTGTGGAGGAGCTGTAATTTCTATGGTCCCGTTTCTATGCAGTTGCGTAGGATAGGCTTTAACATAGACTTTGAGACCTTGTTTTAGCCAATTGAAAAAGTGGTTGCTGATTTAGGGCACAAGAAGGTCAAAAAAATGATTTCTTCAAAAGCAGCACTTTCTTTGTTCTCCGAAAATGTCGAAATCAAGTAAGTATTGCATGAAAGTGCACCCCTGATAAAAGGGCACACCTCGATATTTGGAAATATTACCTAGCATAAGGTGGTATACGAAAATGATCGAAAATTCGCAATGTTTTTGAATACTAATTGGTATTAATTTACTTAAAGGGTCTGTTTCAACCAGCATGCCTTGCACGTGCCATCTTTTGGTTGGCCTTTGTTTCAGCCATTTTCATGGCCCATGAAAATGGCGGCGAACAAAGGCCAACCAAGAGGTGACACGTGCAAGGAATGCTGGTTGAAAGCTGGATAGTGCAAAATGAATCTGATAGCAGCTTTTGACAGTGTAAGTTATGGTTAGCTACCAATTTTTTTACATTAGCACTTTTATCGATATGTTCAAGAAAAGTGGCAAAATCGATTTAGCTAGAACAAAATGACGAAAAGATTCAACTTTCAATATCCATGGGCAAAATCACAATATTTTGCTGTTCATCCATACGGCATCACGGCATCATCAGGCGAGGGAATCAATTTCCTCTCTGTTCTACTTGTTGCCTTGAATTAATAAAAAGACATAACACGGCGAGGTTTATTCAGAACCTCCACTATTCCCTTCATTGAAAAAATTTGGGAACTATTGTACCCTTTTCCTGAACAAGAGGTAGCAAATTTGTGAAAATATGATGAAAATTGCTTTAACTGCCCTCCGAGTCTTTAAAAAAGTGCCCTTTTCTAATCTGAAATTGTCTTTTCCTCAGCCTTTGTATGCTTAAAACTGTGTATATCCAAATAAGAACTGCTTCCAATTTCCTTGATGGCAAAAGCACTAACATGAATNGGATAGTGCAAAATGAATCTGATAGCAGCTTTTGACAGTCTCTTCGTAAGTGTTGATTATGATTGAGTAAGTTATGGTTAGCTACCAATTTTTTACATTAGCACTTTTATCGATATGTTCAAGAAAAGTGGCAAAATCGATTTAGCTAGAACAGAATGACGAAAAGATTCAACTTTCAATATCCATGGGCAAAATCACAATATTTTGCTGTTCATCCATACGGCATCTAGGCATCATCAGACGAGGGAATCAATTTCCTCTCTGTTCTACTTGTTACCTTGAATTAATAAAAAGACATAACACGGCGAGGTTTATTCAGAACCTCCACTAGTCCCTTCATTGAAAAAATTTGGGAACTATTGTACCCTTTTCCTGAACAAGAGGTAACAAATTTGTGAAAGTATGATGAAAATTGCTTTAACTGCCCTCCGAGTCTTTAAAAAAGTGCCCTTTTCTAATCTGAAATTGTCTTTTCCTCAGCCTTTGTATGCTTAAAACTGTGTATATCCAAATAAGAACTGCTTCCAATTTCCTTGATGGCAAAAGCACTAACATGAATAAAACTATAGAGGTAAAAATGACTGCAACGCTAAATTCACGTTTTTACTTGCCTCTCGCCAACTAAGACCCGATAGTTTGCCCAAGTACGAGTCTGGCGTTAGGGAGAATGCTTCAAGAGTAAATTCAGCTTACTGAGTCAATTTGAAAAATACTTTACCTGATAAACTGTAACATGCTTCAAAAGTTATTCCCATGTCAGAACTACTATGAGTAAAAATTTATTGTACATTTTAAGTAGGCCTCCCAAGAATCCAGTATACAGAAGAACATGCTGTTAAATTTGAAACAGAAGAAAACGCGATCGCATCATACCAAAATCTTTTATTCATAACCAGACGGTGACCTATTTCATGAGATCTCCTTATTCCTCTGCAAGTGTGATTTCAACACCAAAAAGCTACTGAACAACTAAGAAAGCACTGGCCTTACTTCATGTGTTATAGAACTAAACAGCAATTTCTATTGACAATTAACCTCAGTAGTGACCCAGAATGAAGCGTTATTTCATTGTTATTTTCTCATTTACAATAGAAAGTTCTTCTGTTTTCAAATATTTCAGGTGATGTATTGCTTTAGGCTGTGCCAATATTATTAATTGCAGGACGGCCGGGTTATGGATAGTCAGTCGCGTAGCCAAGGTGCTGCCTTTTTGGGCGGCGAAGAGCGAGCGAGGAGACCAGAACGGGGACCCGGAGGCGCGCCGTCGAGAAAATTTATTGGGGCCACGCCCTTTAAATGGCAGGAAAGAGTTGAACAGTGGGCAATGCCATTCTCGTAAATTTTTGTAATTTTTCGAATGAAAATAAGATTACACATACATTTAATCCTCAGCTTCTGAAAGAGATAAATACAATCGATTGAGCAGTTATTTAGATTTGTCCTTCTACTTGCGACGTATGCTTATGCTTCTCTTCACTGTGTCTTTTCGCGTGCACAACGCTACAGTTAGCCATATGGGCTTCGGGGCATCTTTTGTGGCTTCGTTTGTTTTACTTGTTGCTTGAGAGAATTCCTTTTGTCTGTTATGGCTAATCTCTTTGAGATGGCATGCCCCTCAAGAGTAACTGATGCTACTGTTACAAATTCTGCCCTTGTTGTGCCGATGTTTCTCCCATTTAGCGTTGTAGCCATTTAGACTGCGTTCACACGATACCGGCAAAGTTTGAAAACTGCATTAAAATGTTACGAATAGGCTTCCCATTCACACGAAAACGTCACATTTTTTGCCGGCACAATTTGAAAACGGCAGAATTTGAAAACGGAACTCTAGCCAGCACAGTTTGAAAATGGCAATGTGTGTACACTCGAAAACGATGAAAAGGGAGCAATTTTGGACGCTTTCGGAAGGATGGCGTCAAATTCTAGCCTCGTTGTTGGGGAGATTGCAATGAATTTGTTTCCGTTTTCAAATTGTGCCGGCATCGTGTGAACGAAGTCTTAATGCGATTCAGGCAACGCAATTGGAGTATCTATGTAATGATCAACTGTAAATTTTTGTTTCGACATAGTTGCGCAAACTTGTTTGTAATAAAAGAATGTCTTTCTATTTTGCAGGTACAGGAAAGGTAAGACACTCACAGTTTTTGCAATTATTTCAATCGCCTGTGGAACACTGTGATCCAGCCTTATGAACTTCACCGCGGTTGACTAGGTTGAAACTCCTTCCCACCTCTCCACAAATTCCTTTGTTGTTTTCAATTTTCAATTACATGGAGAAATCATACCCGGGGCTGAAATCTCATCCTACCTTGAGCTAGCCGAGGTGAAACTTTCAATGCGTTAATCCCAATTGTTTTCACAAATGAATGTCCATGTAATCACAATCCTGTTTCAACCCCGGGATCGAATTGCTTTGCTATCTTTGTTATTCCTATGGAAGAAGTTTACGCGTCATGGCACGCTTTTTCATACCCGGGCTTGAAAATACGCATGTAGTAGCAAATTTATTTCAACTCGGTTAGGTGGGTTGAAACTCGACCCCAGGGTTGAAAACTCTCATGTAATCAGGCCCTTAGAAAAATAGTGGAATTAATACGAAAGGAATAAGAACGGCAGAATAAGATATTTTATGGTCTCATCATAAAAAGGAGACGTGGAACTATTAGACAAACAAACATTTCTTAAATCAGAGGTATGAATCCAGGGATTTGATTTTTTGAAGTTTGGCTAAATTGCAAACTGTTGCTTACATTGCTATTTCCGGGCTTTTGTTTGTTGTATCGATCAAAATGTAGAAATTTAACTTCCTATATCTCCTCAGTCCACCGATTTTCTCTAGCTTTTTTTTCAATGGTACACGTTTAAGCTGTCTAAAAATAGTTTTTTTTGCAAGACCTCAGACTAATACATTTTTATTTTTTCAAAATGCCGTATTCTGAGACGCCAAAAAACAATAGAATCATATGAGTTTTATGGTGTCTGGTGGAAAAATAGTCTAACTAAATTTAACTCTTCGAAGAAAAATGTTAAATTAAATCTGATATCTTGGGAGCATTTCTGCCAAGAGAATCATACATATTCGTAAAGAAAATCTTCTTATAACTCATATCTCGATAATGAGATGAGATGTCCAAAAAATTTAAACGGTAGCTTCTCCACCAGTCAACATTACATTTGTATGAATACAATTATTTCACTTCAGGCCACCTTTAAAGACCCATTGCCAACCATGATCCTTTGCTTGTCGAATGAAGAGTAAAACAAACAGAACCTAGGCCAGAAACGACGTTCATATCACACGAAAGTCGACTTTGAAGCCGCAAGGGATCATGGTTAGCTATGTGTCTTTAAATTTGGGATTCCTTTGTTGTTTAAGAGTTAGTTGTCCATTCTGAATTAGTACTAAAAAATTAATGATCTTACCAATATATATATCAAACTTATCCCTTTCCTTTTTTCCTAGAATCCAACCACGGCTAGACCCGGATCAAGAGCTGGTGCGGCTGCACAGGGTGGTAAGTTTTGCAAACACTTAAATTGTCCCATTCACGGAAATTTTCACGTGACATCTAATTTGAGCCAGACGTTTGTAGTTTTTTTTTCTTCTGTTTTTTTCTTTTTTCACCTCTATGTAATGGTCGCGGGGTAGACACAGTCTATTGCTCCCCAGGGTATCGTTCTAGTAGTATCGTATAGTATTTTGTAAGTAATGAAAAAAAAAAGCTTTTGCCATTTAAGTGAAAATTTTCTTTAAATGTTTTTTAAATCCATTGATAGAAGCAAAGAAATACTGCTTGAGTCGAACAAGTATCGCGTGTATGAAAATGAAAGAGCCATGAATGGCACATCAATTTTAATGATTTTGAAATCATTTTATATCGGGACGTATTCTCCCTAATGAGCACTCACTCTTTAATTTGAGGTTCCTAGGTTAATTTATTTGTGTATTTTAAGCTTCTATCTTGGTCATAAAATGTCAGAGACAAACATCACTGAAGACTTGAATGATGAAGGAAAATTTCAAAATGTTGGCTCTTAGGCAAGATTTACTTTCTTGCTTTAAGAGTATGGCCAACATAAAATTCAGAAATCTGCTTGCCGTATAGCACAGTGTGTCCACAAAAAATTCTCACGTTTAAAACATTACCATAGCTACTTTATCTTGTTTATTTATCGTTTAAGGTTTTTCAACGTGTCATTGTATGCCCTCTAACTAACCAGAACAAACATTTCTTCATCTTTAAAGATAATTGGACCATTGACAAAACAGATTAAAAATAAATTTAACGATAAATAAACTAGATGAACTAGTTATGGTAATTTTTTAAACGTGAGAATTTTTTTGGGACACCCTGTGCTATACGGCAAGCAGATTTCTGAATTTTATCTTGGCCTAGATTAGTTGATAAAGCACATCGAGCCAATGTTAACTTAATTATTTACTGTTATTGTGTTATAAACAGAATATCTGATGGTGAGAAAGTTAAGAAATTTTAAAAATTTGCCAAAGACAGCAACATTCAAGTGTTCGATGGGTTTGTAAAACTTGTTGAGTTTTAAACCATGGTAGCCGTCACGAAGAACGTTTTAGGCAAAGAAATACTTCAGGCGAAGCAAGAAAATATTTTACTCACCATGTGCTGACCTGCTTGCTGTAAGCGTGTGGTCATGTCATTGACATGCTTAGTCTGCGGTGTGACATCTACGTGGGATGTCGCACCGCAGACTATGACATGCTCAATAAATTTTGAAATCGTAAAGTTGGAGGAAATCACTCAATGGCTAATCAATATGATAAAATTCTTACAGTGATACTGTGGCTTGAAATTTGGGCTCGGCTGACATCTTAAATGTCACGAAGCCTACATGATGCAGGTTCTAATCAAACAAGGTTCGATTTTGTTAATTTCTTTTTGGAATGTGAACAAAGAAAATTAGTACGTAAAAGAGAACTGATCTTGGTGCCTGCTGTTTACTTGAGAACTGTGCACAAAAAGGTTGAAAATTCCGTTCTTAGTTGAATTTAGATAATTTGTTTGGTCTTTGTGGCTTTTTAAACCATGCAAAATTTTTAGTGGGCTTTCTGAAGAGCTAATTTCAAACAAATGCACTTAATTTCTCATTTGTTCTTTTTGAAAATTTTTATCTGGCGATTTTGATGAAATGACTGCGTTTTTCAACGTGATGTTCACTTTCTGTAACACTTCATTTTATCATGCCCATCTTTCAGTAGCGAACGAAAAATCTTTCTTGAAGCAATAGAAGTGCTTTACCCTAATTTTCCAGTTTCCCTACTGATAACCAAAAGATGATTTTCTTTCAACTAACGAACATGCAGTCTTTCTGTTCGTTTTCCACAATACTTGAGCACTATTTACAAAAAATGTCAAGAAAAGCAAGCCAAAAAATAGAGAAAATTTTGACCCCTCCCCAAAACATACAAGTAAAAAGTAAGATCCAAAGATTATTGTATTTAGTTTGATATTACTGTTTAGTTTATTGTGTAGTTTAGAGGACCATATATCGTTAGATATTGTGTCTGGAAGAAACGAAAGTAACACACGAACAAATCTCATAACACTGTTTTCAGAAATTTGCTGCACAAGAGAATAGTCAACTTTCATGGGAAAATTTATTAGTTGAAATCTATCACATGTCTCCGTATCTATGAGTGATTTTGCTAGAAATGTGTCTGAATTCCTATGTTCCTCCTTTATCGGCGAAGAATTACCTAGTTTAGAATTAATTTCTTTTCAATCTAGCATTGAGTTCAATGGTTCAAGTAGCAGATCGTCCAGTCACTCGACAGGGCCTTGCAGGAATTAAAACTCAATCTCAAGGTATGTATGTTCCTTTTAATTGTTTACGTATTCTTCTTTAGGACGTGTGAAAATACTCAGCCAAACTTTGATACAGGCTCTTTTTATTCTTGCCGCAAGTCTTGGTGAACCATGCACTGCAATTTGTTGAACGGTTTGTAAGTAGGAACTTATTGTATGCAGTATGGTATGGAATCTGAATCTTTGATTTCGGGGAAGAGAGTACCAGTAAGCTGGCCTCTGCACCGGACTGTTGAAGTACAATAATTAACTGTGTATGCCACAGAAAGCATGACAAATGATAGGAAGTATGAGATTGGTAGGTGTCTCATCTTGCATACCGAACCAGCAGCAATGCATGCGATTTGCTAAGTTATACTTTGTCGAGCTCTCATCTCATGGGCTTGTTTTCCGGCGAATTTGCTTTCAAAATTTTCCAACTACAGAAATGTATGAGAATTCAACTGCTCGCTAACAAAACAAAAAAGTTGGATTAATTAATGAATCCCTTCTAAATTAGCTGAAAAGGACACCGGCCTGAATATATTTATTACCCAGTCCATGTTCCCTAAGCCGTCCAAAAGATCTGTGTATATAAATGACTTCATTTGTACGCTCGTAGTGACTACTTGAGCTTCTTTTCGCCACAGGCCCACAGAGACAAGTTCAAGATAAATCGTATTGGCTTGGCTTACTACGGTAAGGAGACTAAATTCTGTCTCAAATTAGATGTCACGTGAAGATGTCT
This sequence comes from Aurelia aurita, assembly GCA_004194415.1. Taxonomy (NCBI): domain Eukaryota; kingdom Metazoa; phylum Cnidaria; class Scyphozoa; order Semaeostomeae; family Ulmaridae; genus Aurelia; species Aurelia aurita. The sequence goes on along the minus strand of REGM01000073.1, from coordinate 309,054 downwards.
GCGAATAAAAACAATTGAAGGGTTTTACATGAGTAATTTTGCATTATCGTAAATCTCACATGACATCTGATTTGAGATAGACTTTAATGCCAGATTTATTTGCTCTAACATAATGATAAAAAAGTATCTCTTTTCCTCTGGAGTTGTTGTATTAATAGAGGTCTCCTTCCCTTGGTCGAGTAATCTTCCCTTGAGTGTCCCAAAAACATTTTTGCCTCTTGATTGACTCTGGGGAAGCATTAGATTGGGGTGTGAATTCGAAACATCTGCTTTGCACACTTGTTAACATTTTAACTTAGATTAGATACTTGACACCTTTAATGTTACGTTTCCTTGCGTAAGTTGATAAAATGATCAAGAATTGCAGATACCAACCGACGTACGTTTTTCAGAGGATAGGCGAAAATTTAGCAAGGAATGGTCCTCAAATGTTTCACTTCAGATGAAATTTTATGAGATCTCTTTCCATTTAAAAAAATCCCATCCAAGGAAAGTTTGCTGCAATTTAAAATTTTCAAAATCTGAAAAACCCATGGTTTGCTTTCTTACTGTTATTTTTGGCCCACCTTTCAGACCTTTCTAAAATCGATCGTTTTGAGTTTTATAACTCTCAGACTCTTTCGCCTACACAAAAAAACGTGGTGGCAGAAGCTTAGTTAGACTTTGAGAACTGGCAGCATAAAACGTTTGCTGTTCCTTCTACTTTTTTATTATTCTTTAAGATTGTATCAAACAGGGGATATTTTTTTAAACCGGGTAGGGAGGCAGGGTTAAGGAAAGGTAAGTTTGTTAGAGAACAATTGTGAGCAATTGAAACGACCAGAGTGGGATTCGAACCCGCGTCCATAGACTATGGACATACATTTGGTATGCTGAGCATGTCAAGTTTGTAATTATTCTAATTTTTTCTTCAGAGGGAAGATCACAGATCTCAGTAATGAAATTGCAAAGCTGAACAAGGACATCAACAATTTTAATCAAGAAAATGCAAGCTATTTAAGCTACGAGAAAAGGTGTGTAACTTGAACATTCTTGTGTGATCTTTACTATTTTCTGGAAGAGACATAAAGTTTATTTCTATTGGTCATATTTTCCTTCTGCCCATAATCAGGCTTTTCCGATGGACAACTTCTTTCTTTCTTTGATCATGTACAGTATTGTCCGTATTGAGTTTGTTTCTTTTCACTTCGCATCTAAATTTCTTGGGACATCAACTGGGAATTTGTCTCTTGTGATCAGAAATTGTCTGAATATATTTTATTGTTCTGCAGTATCTTTACATATTGGTTATAATAGGAAACAGAATACTACTAAGAAACATGAAGTAACTTTGTTATAGCAGCATGGATGTCCACAAACAGCTCCCAACAAATGAATAATCAATAGCATTGCTCAGCAATAAAGGTCCAAGATATTTTGCCTACTTGATTGTAAGTTCTACAAGAATGTAGTGAAATATAAATATGTTTCTTCATTAGAGCTGAGCACTTGGCAGGAGAAATAAAAGATTTGCAAGGTGTTCTAGCTGACTATAATACAGTAAGTCAAATAGAATTCATAAACTACGATTGCAACGTTGTTTATACTATTACCAAGTAATTTCTTCTGACATTTGACCAGTTGGGAAACTATGCGACGCTTCACTAAATCGTGCGTGAGGCTGATCCGTGAAGCGTGATGAAACATAAATCGGTGATTTTCTTTTTTCGGTATTTAATACTGAATTGATTCTTGAAGAGACTCGCAGTTTGTCATTTGATTTTATGTAGAATCAGGCTGTCTAAACAAGCAATAGTGGAAACTACGGGGGAGGGCGAGAAAATGCGGTTGTCCGCGCAATGTTAGGGAGAACAATGATGCTTTGTTTGAGAACAATAGTGATAAATAATGAATTCAAATGAGACGAAACAAGAGCTTGGCTCCCCCCAGAATTTTGAAATGTGTCTGTCACTGAAAAAGGCCAATAAAACCAAAGTCGAAACATTGTCAAATAAGTTGACAGGCTCTATAAGGCTCTTTGCCTAAACATGTTGGTGAATAAGATTTTTATTCTTTTGCAGCTCGTTGATAAATTAAATACAAATTCCAGCTTTGACGATTTGAAAGAGGACTATGAAGTGGTTAGTAGTTTATTTGATTTTATTTTGCATTTGGTGTATAGTTCATATCAGTCAAAAATCTGAGGTTCTTATGTGGTAATTCTTACTTGAAAATGCGAATATTTTCTGATAATAACTAAGAAAATCATAGAAATAAGCCATTTTTTATGATTCAAAGATGACTTCCTCGTTTTGCATTTATAAACATCGAAATAGTTCGGTGGTGGTTTTTCCGTTTTAAATTTTCGAGGATTAATAAAAGTAGTACAGTTGTTCCTCGCAGAGGCATTATTTATACGTGAGCAGTATCAATATCTCAAAATGCAATTGGATCTTTGATGCAACACCTCACAAAGACAAAATCAAGATTAATTGAATTTTAGAATGTTGGTGATTTTTGAAACTCGGAAACTTTTTTTACTTACCCGGTACTAGCATTGATTACTTTGCTTATTCATCTCTCTCTTCAACAGCTAAAATCTCAAAATGAGAAAGAAACTAGTCTTATCGATCAGCTCTTCTCGCAGCGGCAAAGGTAAGCATACACTAGACTGACGACGTCATTCCTTGTATTCGTTCGATGTTTTTAATCTGTTGTTTTTATTTTCTTTCATACAAGTAGTCTCTGTAGCCTAAGTAGTCTCTGTTTTGAAGCTGTATTGTCACGAGTCTCAGTTTGAAGCCACAACTATCATTCAATTCAATGCTGAAAACTGAGACTCATGTAGTCAGTCTAAGCATACGCTATCTTTATGGCACATGAAGTAGAAAGAATGACCCTTAGGCAGTGGCGCAACGGAGCAGCTCAACGGAGCAGCTTAGTGGAATATGCATCCAGGGGCTCTCTCGAGTTTAAAATAAATTAACAAAATGATGCTACTTTTAAATCGACAGCTGTATTTTATATCTGCAATATCATTCATAAAACTCAGGTCCTAAATATTTAGACTTCCACGCATATTGGTAAAGTATGGGTCCTTCGACGCGTGGAACCAAATTTTTGGGGGTGGAACCGTGAAACCAGATCGAGTGCGATTGAAGCGAGCAGCGTAGGAAACATTTTCATGCTTCTTAGAAGATAATTACGATAACAGCGTTTTTAAATTCACTAGAAGTCTTCAGGCCCAGTAGGTGCCCTTTAATAGTTAATGCAAATCAACACACAGTTTCTTCACAGTTAAAGTAGAACTTTCCTGCTTTACTGACGATCTTAAGGCGCCCTTTTGGGGCCTCTACTGCTCGGGGGCCATTAGGAGCTGCTCTAACGCCAACTTCCGTCCGTTACGCCACTGACACTAGGCAACAGGTCGACTATGAGAAAATATGGGACGTTATTCATCCCAATTGTGGAGTACCCATGTAACTTTTCCACATTGCCTCAAGAAATTACAAAACATATCACTGACTACGCTACCTACGAACTACAACACAATCACTACAAAGACGATATCACGATGTCCAAAGGACTATGACTACCCTGAGGTCATTACATAGGAAAAGTCAAAAGTACCGTGTGAGTAAAAACAGCACCACCCCTTCGCAAAGTCACACCCCAAAAGCCATCAAATTGATTTGTAAAATTTACTCAAAATGTAATTTCAATCAATTTTCCATTATGTTTTGGAAATTGGCATGTCTGAACTACCTCTTATAAATTTTAAATGTGTGCCTCCCCATCTCGCATCATTTTTGTGGCTGATCGAAATCGTTCTCCCGCTTTCGGTGGCGTTCGGTCCACCCGATTTTGCTACTTATTTTTGCCACTTGTTAAAGAATGGCTTTGGAAGCTGATTGACCTTGTATCATTTTTCTATAGCAAAGAACAAGGCATAAAGAACTTGGAAATTGAGATTGATCAGCAGCGTAGAATGACTGAAAGTATGGTCGCTGATATGGTTAGTATACCCATCTCCATTTTTGGTAATTATTCTCTTCGGGAACTCTTGTCCAAGATAGCTTTATTACAGGTATAAGCCATTTTTTTAAAGATACAAACCAAGGTATTTCTTTGCTAGCACCGAACGGTTGCATTTGGCACAACTGTAAATAGCAATCTGTAAAATGAATTATGATAGCTTGGAACCTAACGCGCCTATTTGTGATTGAGTGCCCAAAATCTTCAAGAAAAGAAAAGCAATGGTACACTTTGTGTTAATTGCGCACCACTGTTTTGCGCTAAAAGGACAAAATGGTTCTAAGTTTCTTTTAATTTTTTTATTTTTTTTGTTTTCTTGAAACATCACGACTTTCAGGGTAATGAAATCATACTCTTAAAAGCATTTCCGACCTGGTGTGCTTGTCAAGCATGACTTCTTTTGTCAGGAAATTTGGAGTCCATTATCAAACTATTTGAATTTGATAACAATCTTCTAGATTATTCTAAGGTTTATATTGATTTTTACAACATTTATCACAGCCTCCAATGCTGAGAGAGAAATATGCTCAGTTGAAGAAGATCAACGTCAATTTGCAAGGGGTAAGTGATTTCTTTCTCAGTTCTTCGAGTAACTTTTTTTATATTCCGGGTGAGTAAAAAAAATGTATAGACGTTTCAAAGCCTGTAGCTCTGAAACAATTAATCAAATTTCTATAAACTGATAATACTTGTGTCACTCACAAGATTTTATTTGATAATACTTGTGTAGATGACATATCAACTTAGATAAGAGAATTTAGTTTGTCATAATTGGTCGTATTTTTCTCAAATTACATGCAATTCTATGAAAATGCCTCATCTCAAAATCCTTCAAACAAACTCAGGAGAAGTTGCTGGCATGCTGGTTAATCATTTTGTATTATCATATTACTTTTTACTTTTGTCTATCTGCTAAGCAATAACACATTTTATGCCTTTCAGGAACTCGAAAGAAAGCAACAGAGCTTGGATTCACTAAATGACAAAATAGAACGATTAGAAGATGTGAGTCTAGTAGCGTTTCATTTCATTATCGCTTCACGATCTGATTTTTATTCATTTCGTAACAGAAAGGGGGGAATTTCAAACTATGGAACAGCTTTATCTAACTAAGGTATGGAACAGCCTTTCTACTGATACCAAATTGGCATCCTCCCCGTACAAATTGGAAAAAAAACATTTGATTATTTTTCTCTTCTGTACTGTATATATTGTATATATTGTACTTTAACTTGCTATAATGTCTTTGTTTTAATAATTACATGTGTAGCTTTTTTGATTAAGTATTTATTATTTGTATTGTTGTATTTATAAATGAAGGGCCTCTTGAAAACCAGCCTTTGCTTAAGGGTGACCCTCCCTTAATGCTTGAAAACGAAAACATGAAATGAAAATGCAAAATTCAATGCTACTTACCCTGATCAATTGTTTTCTTTACTATGGCAGGAAGTTGCTCAGTCTGCAGTAAAGCAAGAAGCTGGTAATTATCTTCATCAATTTTAAAACATCCTTCTCGTGTCATTTTTGACTCACGGGTATGAAGTACAAGTAGAGTATATGGGATGGTGGGGAATTTCGTGTCTTCTTTATCCTGTGGTCTAATTAGGTATTGTTTTTAAACAGCCGGCGAGTGTCTGGTAGATTGTTTTTGAACAAACAACGCTTGTGATCATGCTTTGCGATATTAATTGTATCA